>JAOXOE010000874.1:2767289-2795752 GCA_028565055.1 Phoeniculus purpureus
GTGGAGAGGAGAGGAGAGGAGAGGAGAGGTGGATGGAGAGGAGAGGAGGAAGGAGAGGAGAGGAGGATGGAGAGGAGAGGAGGATGGAGAGGAGAAGAGAGGAGAGGAGAGGAGGATGAACAGGAGGAAGGAGAGGAGAGGAGAGGAGAGGAGAGGAGAGGAGAGGAGGGGAGAGGGAGACATAAAAGGGAGAGGTTAATTTTAAGCAAGATTCATCCAACTTTACTACAGGTTCTTAATGTCAGTGCATACATTAGGAAATTACTTGCCTTATGCTTTCTCTGTACTGAATGGGAAAACAGACCACACCAGAGGTCTCAAATGGATTTTCTCTCCCCAGGAGGTGTATAAACAGTACCATGTCATTAGCTGTGATTTAGGAAAATCATTTTTGTACCTAAATTAGTCTACTTCAGTTCATTCCTAGAAAAGCCCACACTTCATACAATGTCACTACCTCGTAGAAGTTAATTTAGAGCACAATACTTACTTACATCCAAACTAGCATTGTCATAATGGAACAGCATTACTCAATATCAGCCTCCAGCTTTTTATTTAAATCAAAAATAAATTTATTTTTATAAATTCAAGACAAGCAATATAGGGTGCTTTAAAGTGGCAAGTATTTATGTATATTTTAGATTGTGTTTACTTTCTGTAAGACCATAAGACATAGATGTAGGTTCTTCCTCTTTTCCGCAGAATTTGTATTAAATTTTCCATATATTGAAAGAAATCAATGGTATTCGTGAAACTTATTGGGTTGCATTGTCAAGTGATATGCTATTGAACATTTCTGCAGTGTTCTGATCCTTAAAGAAAGCCTACAAATATCAATCAGAATAGGAGTAATTTTGAGAGCTCGAAGGATGCCATAACACTTGGAAAAACTTATAAACCATGAAAGAAAATTATTCGCAAAATTCATCTGGTAATATAGTAAACTCATAAAGGGATACAGAAAACTTTCACCCATACATTGCTTATCTTCACAGAATCACAGAACGTTAGGGATTTGAAGAGACCTTGAAAGATCATCCAGTCCAGTCACTCTGCCACAGCAGGAGCACCTGGATCCAGTCACATAGGAACATGTTCAAGGGGGTTTTACATGTCTCCAGAGAAGGAGATTCCACAACATTCCTGAGCAGCCCATTCCAGTGCTCAGTCATCCTCACGATGAAGATGTTCATAGAATCATAGAATCAGAACCATTAGGGATTGGAAGGGACCTTGAAAGATCATCTTGCCCAATCCTCCTGCCGCAGCAGGATCACCCAGACCAAGTAACACAGGAACACATCCATATTGTTTTCTAGAAGTTCTAAGCACCTGCAAAACAGGCTTGAAGATGAAAGTACCTTTGCCACCGCAAGTCACTACAGAATCATAGAATCAGTCAGGGCTGGAAGGGACCACAGGATCATCCAGTCCCAACCCCCTTGCCAGGGGCAGGGACACTCCACCCAAGATCAGGTTGGTCAGACCTTCATCCAGACCGGCCTTAAACACCTCCAGGGATGGGGCCCCAACCACCTCCCTGGGCAATCCATCCCACGCTCTCACCACTCTCAAGGGGAAGAACATCCTCCTTATATCCACTCTGAATCTACCCATCTCCAGCTTTGTTCCATTCCTCCTAAGTCCTGTCGCTACCTGGTACCCCAAAAAGACCCTCCCCAGCCTTTTTGTAAGCCCACTTCAGATACTGGAAGTCACAAGAAGGTCACCTTGGAGCCTCCTCTTCTCAAGGAACAGCCCCAACTCCCTCAGTTTGTCCTCATAGGAGAGGTACTCCAGCCAACTGATCTTCCTTGTGGCCCTCCTCTGCACATGCTCCAGTATTTCCACATCTTTCCTGGCATAAGGGTTCCAGAACTGGACACAGTACTCCAGGTGGGATCTCACCAGAGCGGAGTAGAGGGGGAGAATCACTTCCCTCCACCTGCTGGCCACACTTCTCCTGGATGCAGCCCAGGATCCGGTTTGCATTCAGTGCTGCAAGTGCACACTGCTGGCTCATGTTGAGCTTCTTGTCTACAAGCACTCCCAAGTCCCTCTCCTCAGGGTTACTCTCCAGCCAGTCACTGCCCAGCCTCTAGTTGTGCTTAGGATTGCCTCGACCCAGGTGCAGGACCTTACACTTGGTCTTGTTGAACTCCATGAGTTTGGCTTGTGCCCACCTCTCCAGCCTATCCAGGTCCCTCTGGATGGCATCCCTGCCCTCCAGCGTGTCTGCTGCACCTCACAGCTTGGTGTCATCAGCAAACCTTCTGAGGGTGCACTCAATGCCTCTGTCCATGACCCCGACCAAGATATTGTACAAGACTGGTCCCAGGACTGAGTCTCATAATGATTTGGAACCTCTTATGTTCCAGCTTACACCTATTGCCCCTTATCTTAGTATCATGCTTCTTCTTCTAAAACAACAAAGAGAATCTACTCAGGCAATAACCACTGCTGAAGTCAGAATTTAGCTAAAACATCTGAAACAGAAATGAAACAGGGATCCTTTTTGAAAAGGGAAAAAAACCCCATAAATATTATTCAATTGTTAGCAGCATCTCTGTGATGCATTTTATGGTTATTAATCCACACTTGCTCATGGAAACTCTGGTAGTAATTGTGGCCTTGCTGTTGTTGGTGATATATATGCTCAGCAGGACATCGTTCCTGCCTGGAAAGTCAACACTGTAAGTAGACAGAAAAGACATATTATACTTCCCATTTTCTAGATGAGTAGCCAAGGCATGGAGAGATGAGATGACTTTTCCAAGGTCAGTGCTAGAGCTCAGATCTTCTACAACATACTGAAATTCTTAGTAGGCTCTGAAGTTGAATAGGGTTTTATTTTCTTTCAAGATAGAAGACATAAAATACTTCAAAATGATGTTCCAAGGCTTTCTAAAACTATGTGCTACTGTTACAGCACTTAATTGCAATTAGAAGTTACTTTCAGCTCCAAAGTTGAAAGGGTTCTCCCTGCCTTTGAAGACAAACCTCCTGCTGAAGCAGGTCTACGTTTGGAACATTTTTTTTACAACTGATAATTTTCAAAGACAGAGATAAACTGATTAACTGACAGACAAACAGAAAAGCCCAGGTTATCCAGAAGAAGAACTTATTTACCTGTTCTTACCTAGAGGTGGGTTTTTTTCCCTTTTTGTCTGTCATATTGTGAGGGTCTTCAGTTAAAGATATGACACAGGGAAAAAATCAAAGTTTATGTATTTAAAACCTAGATAATATATTTGAATATAATAAAAAGGTAAAACAGCATCAACAAGTTATTCTTTCTCATAATTATTTTTATAATTCAGATAAAGACTGAACAACAAAATCAGAACTGAACAATTCATGAGTTTTCTTTCAACTTTATTGCATAACTGAAAAACTCCTCATATGCTAGTCTTATTTTCAATAGCTGCAGAGATTACTAGTAATTAGTCTCTGAAAGACTTGACATTTGATATAATCCTACATCATACCTTGTCATCCCCATTTTGATGTCTCAGAGTTTGTAGACAATCTCAGAAGATGCCTAGTTCAAGCAACATGATATTGCCTTTAATACACTTGCATAATATAACTGCAGAAGTGAAGTCAACAGTTTAGTTACCTTAATGGTAGGAAAAAACTGCTTTACCTATATCCCTAATACTGCATTTTTTTCTGTGTATAGTCCAGGAATAACTTATGAAATGCCATTGACCTTTTTGCCCCCCCACAAAAAAAGAAGGGGTAGAGGTTTTCCAGTCAGAGGCTCAGTAGAGAATGATATGATCATTTCTTCATCATACTGATATCATATTTGGTGTTCAGCAACAGTTTGTTCTTCATTATTATCAGGGTAATTTGGGCCTAAATTTGGGGCTTGAGAAATAACTGTTTGCTTTTTGCCTTTTTTGACTTGTGTTTTCTTTTAAACTTGATGTGTCCTGCTGTGGCAAGGGGATTGGACTAGACGATCCAATCCAATCGGTCCCTTCCAATCCCTAATGATTCTATGAGTCTATAAACAGGAAGCTTCTCAGAAGACAGTGCAGTTAAGAGTAACCAAATATCTCGACTACCTAAGTTGAACAATCACTCAGCCATGCATGAGTCCCTCAACAAGAGTTCAGCCTAAACTGGCTGGAAATGAATAAAACAGGAATTGAATCTTCTTTCCTATGGAAGTTGGTATCGAAGTGCTGTATTTAAAGAAGAAAACGGTGCATGGTGCATACGACCAGTGCAGATTTTCACAGAAGTTCAGGTTTGCAGGGACTGAAAGTTCAGTTCTTTAAGAAAATGTGGCTGTAGACAGAGAACATTTGTTCTCCAAGTCTTTCTGAAATAAGTCAGTTATGATACTGGAAACATATCTCCTTGTGCCCAATTCTGTCTCAGTGCTGCATCCTGAACGTACCCCACAGTCTCCGAATCCAGGAACACATCAACCTGTGTTCATCAAGATTCTTTAAGTAAGACCTTGAGAATAGCTGCACCTACTAGTGATCACACCCAAAGAATAAGCTGATAACTAATATTTTATTTGTTTCCTCATTTATTTAGGACCTAAAGTGATGTTAACCAGTGACTTCTGCATCTGAATTTGAATAGTATATTAACTGGCAAAATCTCATGTGATACTTCAAGTCTCACAGTACAGCGCCCACAGATCACCAGCTTTTCCTTACACAGACCTTCACGGAATTGAATTATTAAGTTCTGTTGACGTTCTGTATAGACTTTTGCTTTACATCCTGCTACATATTTTCTCATTACATTTCCGTATGATTTATTTATGACAGTCCCATGCATATAAAATCTATGCTCTGAAGTTCACATTGCAATGACCGCACTGGCATTCCTGGAGAAGTTCACAATGATGATTCACAAGTGATTCACTCTTGATAATACCCTTTTCTCCTCTGAAGTGAGTCCTTGGCATCCTGCATTTGCTTAGAGTGGCACTGTCTACTTAAATCTTCACCTTGCGATGATGTTTCAGGACTGTCTGTCTTTGAGGAGTGAGTAAATGGCTATACAGGCATTTTAAAAGACTGAATGATGAAGCATACTCCAGCCTACTGTTTGTCTCTACTGTTTATAAACATACATCAAGGCAGCTGTGAGGAGTTCACGTGTGCTTGTTCAAACTGCATCTTTTAAGTTATACACAGCATTTGTCCAAGCTACTAAAAATATACTGGATATTGGCTCATCCCTGCTCAAATTAAGCAAGAGGAATGACTGCCCACAACAGACAGGGTATTATTTACTACCATGCTGAACACTTGCAAGTGTTTTATCAGTGAGTCACAGCTCAGTGTGTAAGTGTAGACGAAGCAGATGACTGTCTGGGCAGCACGCTGCTGGGGGTATGACAGAGTTGGGAGACGTCTCCCCTTGCTGCATCTGCAAGTTCATAAAGTTTAGCAGCATCTGTGGAGGACTTTGGATATGTGTGTGGTCCCATATGGAAAAGAGGGAAAAGTCTTTTAGAAAACATGGGAACAACAAAGTGTGGGAGCAGGGTACTTAGATCTGCTTTCCTCCCTCATTCATTCTGCTCCCCTCTCCTGTGCTTACCTGACACTGTGATCCACATGGGAGAGAAACTGGGCTTTTCTACTGAGATCCTTTCAACTGACTGAACATCATAGTCAGAGGAGATTCTCTATGGCCAATTCTTGAAGGATATTCTGTCTCTGAAGGTGTTGCTGTATGTGGCAGGGAGATTGGACTAGATGATCTTTTGAGGTCCCTTCCAATCCCTAATGATTCTATGATTCTATGATTTTGACAGCTCTTATCCTTTTTACTTCTCAGCTCATAAAATAGGTAAAGCATATGGGAATTGTCCATGTCATATGAGGTTTTGGGGGAGGCAGAGGAGTGAGAAGAACAACTACAAGTACTGGAAGTGGCCCCTACAGCTCTCACATGGTTCAAATATATTACCAATAGATACATCATATTAGACATTATGAAATCAATGATAAGGGCTGCAAGATAATCTGAACCACAGCAAATCAGTAACAAAAAGGTCTAGATCCATGTTCTGAAGTTCCTTTAGGAACTTCTACTGGATGATTCCAATCCCATATGACAACGCTGTGCTGATGTCCCAAGGACAGCTCTTCCATCTCTCAGTACTTCACCTTTCCTTTAGGTTACATACATGTTTTTTTCAGCTGCTGACCATATTTTAGGGTTTTAGACTGCACTTTGTCATTTTGTAAGTAGTACATTGACAGGATAATACAGGCTGGAAGGGACATCAAGAGATGATGTAGTCAAACCGCCTGCCCAAACCAAAGTCAGCTATGAAGTCAAATCATGTTCTTCAGTACTTTCTCAGGAAGAGAAAAGGTTTTATTTGCAATCATAATAGTATCTAAATGGTAAAACATTGGAATACAAACTTCAACATCTGTTATTCCAAAGTGTTAACTGTTTGTATTCCAATGTGTTCTGGTGTAGCTGGCATGGCTGCAAAACTTTGCTAGCTGTTTTGAGTGTTATTCTCCCTTATCTTCACAGACACACACTATGCCAGATGAGTTCTGAGTACCTTTTTCTAATTGATTTTTGTATAAAATCTCTGGGAGAAGGCAACATCCATGTTGGTTGGGCTCTGAGCAATCTGGTCTAATGAGAAGTGTCCTTGTCTATGTCAGGGGAGTTGGAACTAGGTGATCTCGTAGATCCCATCCAAGCTAAGCCATTCTACGATTATATGATAAACCAATTCCATTATGTGATATATATAGGCTATAGACTCAAATATTTTCTCTTAGAAAATGAAAGTAAGTTGCAAGAGTTTTACTGTTTGACTTTGGTCATTTGTTTCTTGAGTTTTGATAAGACCCTCAATAACTCAAGGTCTGGATGGAATTTCAATACCAGAACTCCTCTGTGAGGCAGAACTTATTTTGCTTCTTAGGTTTTGTAAAAGGCCCCTGAAGATGCACAGATAATATAAACTTATGAACTAGCTTACTAGTGTTTAAGTAGCATCCAACATTCATTAATGTTTATAAATATGTGAAAGGTGGGTGTCAGAAGGATGGAGCCAGGCTCTGCTCAGGGTCATCCAATTATAGGACAAGGGGCAGTGAGTGTGAGCAGCAACATAGGAGGATGCAAGTAAGCATGGGAAGGAACTTCTTCACGGTGAGGATGACAGAGCACTGGAATGGGCTGCCCAAGGGGGTTGTGGAGTCTCCTTCTCTGGAAATATTTAAAACCTGCCTGGCCGTGTACCTGTGCAACCGGATCTAGGTGATTCTGCTGTGGCAGGGGGATTGGACTAGAAGATCTTTCCAATCCCCAATGTTCTGTGATTCTCCTGGAGCACGATGGTGAGATGAGCTGAAGTCCGTACTATAGAACTGAGAAGGTCCTCAAAGAGGAAGAAACTATCAGTTGAAGGAGAAAGTTAAAATTTCACAATGTTTTATGAAAACATATTCTGAGGATAAGGAATACAGAATTCACATTTAAAAATTTCAAGTTTTCCTGTGAATTCAGACCTTAATTATACTTAAGATTAGATGCAGATACTTAGCTCATATTCTGCTCAGTAATGGACTGATTTATTTCATTTGGTGAGGAAAACAAATAATTAAAAACACCACAAACATTTCTAAATATTATTCACAGATTTTTTTTTTAAATGTATTTATTTGTATTTTAATAAGAAATTAGACAAAGTCTTATTATTTATTTTCATCTAATATGACAATCTAATTTTGTCTATAGTCTTTCACTGTCTGTAACATTACAAAAGATAAAGCTAATAGATAGATTAAACTATCCCTTAATGGATAAACAGGCTTCAGTTAATTCTTGTTGTACCTCAGTTGACTTTGGTACGAGTTGCACTGGAGGTGAACTTGGCTGGACGTTTATAATGCAAACATAGTCTTGAAAAATTAAGTTTATAATGCAAACGCTCTCGGGAGGTTGATTTGATACATATCCTCTCATAATATTTGATTAGGTTTTATTTCAACTGTGAATTTACTATGGTGTCATCTTTGCAATCTAGAACTGTTTCAAGGTTCAATAATTTTGTTTCATTTTGTAGTGATGCAGTCACTAGAAGATAAATAAATGCAAATAAGAGAAGCAATGAAGAGCCACGTGTGTAATATAAGAG
Organism: Phoeniculus purpureus; assembly: GCA_028565055.1. Taxonomy (NCBI): domain Eukaryota; kingdom Metazoa; phylum Chordata; class Aves; order Bucerotiformes; family Phoeniculidae; genus Phoeniculus; species Phoeniculus purpureus. Next base: position 2,775,442 of record JAOXOE010000874.1, read on the forward strand.
ATCAAACATCGTGCCTGGGACGGGGGTGGGTAAAAAAGAAGCAAAGAATAAAAGAAACCATAATATGAAAGAAAACAGGATAGAGTAAAAAGATATATAAAGCACTTTTTCTGTCTCATTCACACCACTACAAGATTTCCCATTGTATTATAACTTCAAAGGCCTTAACGCATCCTGTTTTCACCATTATTTTTTTTTTTTAAAGCTCAATTACTTCCATCATTTCTTTTGGGACATCTGCACTTACTTCATTAGAGCGCACAGCTGAGACACATCTCCTTGACATATGGCCAGGTCTGGTTTGCGTTTGTTTGTTTGTTGTTTGTTTGTTCCCACAGCTCACAGTTGTTCAAGGTTAACCTCACGGTAGGATGGTATTCATTCCACTAACTTCCACAGGTTTAACTTTAGGATGGGATATCTACTTGATGTCTATGGAAATGATAAGTTTCTTTCAGATTCTGATGTCTCTCTTCCTGAGACAGCTCAGATTTATGCTTTTTGAAGGTATCTACTTCCAACACTATTTACACAGGATGAGTTCAGGTGTCCAGTGTATAATGTGATTTGATAAGCATGAGTGTCCCACAAGTGTAGAGTCACATTGACTAACTGCTTGTTGACGTCTTGAGTAAGTTAACACATCTTGAACAGCATTTGAAGGTTTCCACGATTAATAACATGTTACGGTTCAGAGTCCTGCTTACATTTTGCTCAGAAGCTATGCTGGTTAATCTCATCGTGTATTGATAAATTTTCTGCTGTTTTTGAAGGCAACAAAGCAGTGCTTGGACGCAGAACAATGTCTGGACACAGAACAACAAGATACTCTGTTGTGCCTTAGAACTTAGAAAGTCTGTGTTGCTTTTTTGCAGGCAACAAGAGGAGTGAGAGATTTAGGTGCCTAAACAGAGGTATTTACCATACTTTTACATTTATCTTGCCTGGCAACTTAGAAGTGTCATTGCACAAGTGACTGACTTCTCAGGCACTCTAAAACCAAAAACTACATAGACACCCGTGGTTAGGGGTTTCAGTCTTGATACAGAACTTCTCAGGTGCTCTGCAACCAAAAACTACCTAGACATCCATGGTTAGGGGCTTCAGTCACTCTCTAAACCTATCCACTAGGTCAAAAATACCTCATCTATGGGTCTTAATTAAGTGCCTGATGTTCAGTGAGCTCAAATCATTGAACAGAAGCTCAGATCTTGAAGAAATGGCTGGAGTGAGGAAGGGGAGTGTGAGCATATGGTTGTGTCACAGAATTTCAAGAAACCATGATAAATATCTAAAATCTTTTCCAAATCCATGGCCACATAGTAATGGTTTATGCCCCCCCCCCCCAGCTTCATGTTCCCTCAAACTGAAAAGGTTTGTAATTGTGTTGCACTGAAAATCTAGTTATTACTTAATTTGTTTTCCAAGAAATTTCTAAGTAACTATCTCAGAATGATGTTTCCCTTCTAAACTACTCAAACATTTGTTTTAAACAGACTCAGATTTGAAGACTTTTTTGCAACATCCACAGATAGCGCTACGGTCCTTTCTATCCATCCCACCAAAGCTTGCAGCCAGCCACCTCTCCACGTTGCTGGCACAAGGGTGAATCAGATTCCACAGATGATTAAGAATTAGAGTACATTTTAAAAGAATTTGTCACAAGCAACAAGCACAATTCCTGAAACACAACAAAGAAACTTTGACAGTAGCAATCCCAGCAACGCGCTTCTTGGCATGAGCAAAGGTCTGAGTTAATCTCATACCTTTTTTGGCTCCTGGAGCAAAATAACCTTGTGCTAGCCCCTACTCCTGAAATCGATAGAGCCTCAGCTCTCCTCAGGTGTTCCAAACCCCAAGATTTTCAACTTTTAAATAATATCTACTTTCCAGTGACCCAGCAATTCCTCCTAAAAAAACTGATGCTGGTGGAAGGCGTAAGGAGAGGCTGGCAAGGAGAACAAAAGGTGGCTAAGGCATTTAAAGATTTAAAAAAGTCAGACTAACACATCTGCACCTGCTCTGGTAGGAAGCCATAAAGTCCCAGCGCTTTACTCCTGTGACAAAATAGTAATGAGGGAAGAAAATGTCACCATATTAAGCTGTTACTGAAGATGTCACAAGTAGGGAACAGAGACTGGAAGGGATACTAAGTCACATCCTCATTAAACTGTTGAGAGGTCCTTCTCAAAAGACACTACTTTCTGTTTATGGATTGTTATGTTCTTTTCCAAGTTCTAACCAACAGCACTAGAAATTGTATTTGCAGCTCTGTGTTTTCAGGTTGAATGTTTTACTGCTCTTACCCTGGAGAAGGTATCTTCATGCCTTTGTGTTTGTATGTGCGTGTGTGTTGCTGTACACACATACGTGTGTGTGTGTGTGTGTGTGCGTTTCTGGCTGGGGTACATCCAGAGATAAAGTGTTTTCTCAATATTTCTGAACACATTCAACATTTTCACACATATGGGACACACAAACACCGTATAAAATTTCATAAAGCAAAGCTATGAAAAAGGAGTAGCATATAGAATGGAATAGGATATGGTAGATAGTCCTTATTCAATGAGGAGTGAATTTAGGTCTAACTACCAGATGGCAGAGCTGAACACAGAAAATCCATATGTGTGATGGCAGCTAGGGACAGCCGTTGACATACTTGCTTTTCCAGCCAAATGCCTCAGCAGATGCAGAGTTTTACACTTTAACATTACAATATGGCACTAAAACCCGGGAGAAGAGCTATGTGCAGGAATCAAAGGCAATTTAAAGGGACACTACTGAATTCTTCCCTCTCCCTGCCACATGTGGAGGGCTGAAGGAGTGAAGGAAAGGGATATTTTACCCCCTTTTGCCCAAGTTCTAAGACACTCCTAACTTCTTTTCCTCTTAACTGAAGAAAAGAATAAGGAGGAAGAATGATGGTCACGTACAAGCATGCTGTGTTTTCGTGGCTTTATCTCAATGTGTTGGCACAGTGTTTTAAAAGCATCCAAATTTAAAAGAAGTAGGCACTTACAAACCTAAAACCCTGTAAATATATATGGGATGGAGACACTTACATTCTTTTATGAAAGTGACACGTTTGGCTTCTTTTTTTCCCCTGTCATTATTCATTATTTTATTTGTTGTGCAGTTTCAAGAAAAGAAAATTGCCGCGTGTGCTTAGTCCAGAAGTTAAAAACTCCTGCTAATTTATGTAGGAAATTACATTGCTTTCTTGGACAGACTTGTGTTAAATCCCAGAGCATCTTGTAGAGAGCAAAGTTCATTTCTGAGCCCAGACACAGGTTCTTTGTGTGTCTTCAGAAAACTATGTAGTCTGAAATCCTAGCACCACTTAAAGCTGTGGCAAAACTTCAATTTCTTTTACTAGGACCGGGATTTCACCCCTAATCTCCTTGTGCCTCTGTTCCTTCCTGTCAGACTTTGTCTGCTTGTCTACTTAGATTATAAGCTTTTAAGGGCAGACACTGTCTTCCGCTGTGTGTGTCTACTGAAGCTAACGTACCAGAGCTGAATTCCCAGTTGCAGTTTTAAAGCACTATTTAAGAAATAATAACAGAACTCTTAATTATAGTACCTCTGTAGCTGCAACTGGCATTTCCAAGCATGATTTCAGATGCAGTCCTATTGACTGCAATTGTCATATATTTTATGAGCAGTCCAAAAGATATTTGGTGCAAGTAGTTCATCTTCTTGTATTCTCATTTGATCAGTCAATTCCTTGACACACCCACCCACGCCCCCCACCTTAAAAAGTGGCTGTAAAAGTAGACAAAGTAAATCTACAAATATCAACTTGAGGATTTCTGGCCCATGTAAGTGTAGTGGGTTTTCTAGTTCAGCACAGCAAGTTCATGCTGTAGAAAGTTATCCTGTTCATGCTGTACTTTTGTTGGTGGATGAAAAGATGCAAGTAAATCTGCTGGTTTTTTTCTGGTTAAAAACACTGAGAAACTGGTCACCTCTTGTTTAGTATTGGACAAGAGTTAAATACAAAGGACCACTGTGTGATCTGATTATTTCTCAATGCACTTTCATGTAAGGCATGGAAGCACTGGAAAAAAAATTAAGAAATATTGTAAGAGTTTTGTGGATTTTGCTAGTGGAAAATGGGAATTTGCTTTCTCTTTAAAGAGAGACAATTCTTAAGACAGATTTGTATTTACTATACATGCTGGTCTTGGAGCTTATGTTGGCATTGGGTATACAGAATGATGGAGTCATAGAATGGCCAGGATTGGAAGAGACCTTAAGGATCACCTAGTTCCAACCCTGCCCACCCAGCACAGGCAGGGACACCTTCACTAGACCAGGTTACTTAGGGGTCCATCCAACCTGGCCTTCAGCACTTCCAGGGATGGGGCAGGTTCCTTGGGCAACTTGTCCCAGCATCTCAGCAACCTCACAGGAAAGAATTTGTTCCTAATGTCTAACGCCAATCTCCCCTCTTAAAGTCTGTAACCCTTTTCCCTTGTCCTCTCTCTACGCACCCATGTAAAAAGCCCTACCCCAGATTTCTTGTAGAATCCTTCAGCTATTGGAAAGCTTCTCTAAGATTACCTTGGAGCCTTCTCTTCTACAGGCTGAACAACCCCATCTTGCCCAACCCATCCTCACAGAGGAAGTGCTCCAGCCATATTTTACAGTGCAAAATATTTCATGAAGAATCTTGCAAACAAGTGTAAGTTTGGAATTTGTGAGTATTCAAGCACTTGATGAGAAGTTGAGAAAATAGAGCAACTTAGGAACTGAAATACGTACATATGACCAGACGAGATGGTTAACTGATATTTCCCTCTCTGCTCTCGGTCTGGATACGAAGGATAAATTGCATTTCAGGTTAAAAAAAAAATGATAATACAGATACTTATTGCTCCGCATTGATCACAGAGAGTAGTCAGAATAGTTTGGCTGGTTGTCTAAACTCTAGATGATGAAACTTAACCTAAGGGTCTTTTGGATCGGATCATAATATATTGCATTCTAGTGCCATAACATACCTTCAATTTTTAAACACAGTTTTTCCATTGATTTTGAAGAGGAGCTCCTAAAGAAATCAATGTCATGCTCTTGCCCTTGTGCATACACATGCTCTTCACAAAAAAGTGAGACTTATAAATCTGGGGGGCTGATAGAGAAGACTCACCATACTAACAAAGCTTCTTACCAGGACCATCCCTAAAACCTGCTCATCCTCCACTTGAGAGAGATATGCTGGCTGACTAAAAGACTTTATCTACTCCCCGTCTTATTATTTTAGGAAATTAGTTCCTTTATTAGCTTTTGGATTAAATGAATAAGGAGGATACTATTTCATTTTCAATATTGTCATAAGCCTTTCCAACAAAATGAAAAGGAAATAGTTTCTGATTTAAATATAGCTAATATCCTGTAGCATCTCCCTCTGCACCATTTTCCCATGAAAGCACTAAAAATGCAATCCATGCTGTTACCTTGGCATGAAGCTAACTCGTGCAAGCACCTACACGTGAGTTTAACTTTAAATCCATTTGGCTTTGGGGTGCCCAGGATTTGTTGTTCTGTAAGATCTAAATTTCATGTTGTTCTTGTCCTTATAGATTCAGGATACTCCTTTAATAGATGCGAGATAGTAAGTACCCTACTAAAATCTGGAATTAAATAAGTAAGAGTCAGAAAACATGCCATCAGGGATACTGCAGCTTTTTGCTGTAAGAAAACATAAATTCTTCGTTTCCTAAAGTACGGTCACTTTCCACAGCTATTTCTGCAGGAGGTTTAGCTGTCTGTGGTTTTGTAATAAGTTTCTGGAAGGAGTTTACAGTAAAATTAGAGATACATGTGTATGGGCTTTGATAGAGTACCTGCAGCTTCAGAAGAGGAGAAGCAGAAGAATGAAAAACTGTCAGCCTGCCTAAGACAGAGAACTGCGGGGTTATCTTGAGGGAAACTATTCTGTTGTTACTGCGAGGTCAGCTCAATAATAAGAAGAGATGAAAAAAGAGTTTCTCAAGAAATTGTTTAAGTCCAAGTGAGACAACATAATAGAGTTATTGCATCATGAAAACAAAATTACTTTGATTTCAAGGCATTTAAAGGAGGTACAGGGTTTGTACTGTTAAGCTCAAAAGAGCTAAGTAGGCTGCAAGTCACAGAAGAAATGGGGTCTATAAATATATTTCCCAATACAGTACAGCCTGTGTATAAAACAGTTCATTTGTAAAACTCTATGAAATAGTGTGGCTTTTTGTTGTGTTCAGTGAGAGGTAGAGTAATGCAGAGTTGTTGGCCAAGCAAATTGGTTTCTGCGTGAAGGTTCCTCTGCACAATTTGGCTATTGGGATGTAGTAGAGAAGTTGAATTATGGTTTTTTTCCTTTTTTGAGTAATGACAAAATTTAATATATTGGACACAAATGTGACTAGTTATGATTTTATCTTTTTTTTTTTTTTTCACATTTCACTAAGTCAAACTAATCAAGAGCCATGCCTGATCCTGAATAAATTCTTCAGGAAGGTAGAATACATATTTAAACTAATTGGTATTTGGCCAAAAAGTACCTTTTTATTTGTTCTGAGATGAAAATTATTCGTATTTATGGACTCTCCTTCTCTGGACATGTGTAAAACCCATCTGGATATGTTCCTGTGCAACTGGATCTAGCTGACCCTGCTGTGGTGGGGGGATTGTACTAGATGACCTTTTGAGGTCCCTTCCAACCCCTAATGCTCTGTGATACTATGACTGAGCTAAAAGTGAAATAATTTACTTCTGTGTGGAGACAAATTTCTTTCAGACTATGTCAAGGAAAATATCTGGCCCATCCTCTGGTTCCTCTGTCAGTGAGTCATTAATCCATGGTAACCATAGCAATGCAATGAGTTTAATGAAAATCTCTTTTGCACTGCAGAGTAATTTTGAAGACAGCAAGAATATGATCTGGATTATATCACACATGGCTTTACCATGTGTGATCATTTTGTGAATATCAAGGCAGAAAATATTTTCTCCTAGATTATTTCAAATGAACTTTATCAAGGAACATGAGCCAGGCTCTTCTCAGTGTCAGCTAATGATAGGACAAGGGGCAACAGGTGTGAGCTGGAACACAGGAGGTTCCACATCAATATCAGAAGGAACTTCCCAGTGAGGGTGGTGGAACACTGCAAGGGGTTGCCCAGGGGGGACGTGGTATCTCCTTCTCAGGAGATGTTTAAAACCCACCTGGATACTTTCCTGTCTGATTTGATCTAGGTGATCCTGTTTTGGCGGGGGGATGGGACTAGATGGTCTTTCCAGGTCCCTTCCAATCCCTAATGTTCTGTGATTCTGTGAAAACAAACAAACCTCCAAAACCAAACTATCCAACCTACTTCTCTTATTTGAGAATTATGACATAAATATAAGAAGGAACTTCTTCCCAGTGAGGGTGACAGAGCACTGGAAGAGGCTGCACAGGGAGGTTGTGGAGTTTCTGTCTCTGGAGACATTCGAAACACACTTGGGTATGTTCCTGTGTGACTTGATCTAGGTGATCCTGCTGTGGCAGTGGGGGGATTGAACTGGATGATCTTTTGAGGTCCCTTCCAATCCCTAATGTTCTGTGATGATCACTTGGAAAACCATTCTTATTTTCTTTTTAGCCTTCTTGCTGTGTTACTCACTGATACTCAATTCATAATAGGAGGAAAAGCAGGAAGAAAGGGGAAGGAATTAGAAAGGGTGGAGAGAATGGCAGAGAGAAGGAGAAGAAAAGAAAGAAGGAAAGAAAGAAAGATATATTAACTATTCCTGGTTATTTTGATCACTCACTCTTTCTGAACTGATACTAACCCTTTGTGAATTGATACTAACTGATACTAACTGACTCTTTTAAGTCCGAATTATACTTTGCAAGAGTTGCACAGGAGCCCATTGTGTCTTGGGCACTAAGATCTGTTTTATACGAGGAGCAGAGCAACAAAAAGCAGCAAACCAAAACAGACTTAGTAGGGTCATCAAAGGCTGTAGATGTACTCTCTGAATAGCCAACTACAAGGACAAATCAACTGATTGATCTTATAAAAATCATCTGATCGATCTTATAAAATCATTTGTATTCTGCCCAGTCCTGCATTGCTTGTGTTGCTGGCCACATCCTGACAGCTGCATGTCTCTCAGTTGATTATAAATCCTCAGTAGTGATAAAAGGGATTTTTGATAAGGTAATAACTGACCTATCTCTAGGCCTTCAATCATGTCCTCTGAGAGTGGACTACAAGGAGAGTAAGGTACTCTGAGTTACTATGATTTTACAAAATTACTTCATTAAACTGTTTAGGACATCTGGCCTAAGGTCTTTGTAGCAGGATGGTAAGTGACTTCTTACTGCATGGTCATAGAAAACTGTCTTCATGTAATTTCTACTGGATGTATTAATTTACTTAGTAAGATTTAAGTTCAAATTTGGCTCTTTAGGCACTATGAATATTGAGTGTGAGAGACGTGATCATCAGGTCTAAATTCCAAGTTGAAGGAATTGCTGCTTTCACAGTTTGCCAGCAGTATGAAAAGATACAGAAAGAGTTTGGTGATGCCAAGTCATAGGTTGGGCTTGGTGAACTCAGAGCCTCAGTAACTGTCATTGTGTGGTAGGTATGTGGGATTCTTTGCTTAAGACTACTCTCCTTGCCTAGGCTGCCCCTGCTTTAGTCTCAGATCTGTTTGTTTAGCACTGCTCAAGAACAAAACCAAAGATATTCGAAAAATTCCAAAAATACAATGTCAGACTGGGTGAAGAAAATTCAATTACTAGAGCTTTCAGTCATGTCTATTAGTAAAAGAAAGCAGATCGATTGAGTTTGCTGTAATGTGGCCCATTAAGTGTCTCTCCTTCACAGTGCATCACAGAGTCACAGAACATTAGGGATTGGAAAGCACCTCAAAAGTCCAAGCCCACTGCCTCAGCAAGATCACCTAGATCCAGTTGCACAGGAACATATCCAGGTGGGTTGTAAATGTCTCCAGAGAAGGAGACTCCAAGCCTGACTCCATCCTCCTGATATCAATATGTGTATAAGTCCATATGGATCCATTGAAATGTGACACTGGGTTTACAAACATGGGTCACCCCTCAGTCTCCTGTTTTCCAAGCTCAAAAGACCCAGCTGCCTCAGCCTTTCCTTATCAGGGAGAAGTTCCATTCCCTTCATCATCTTTGTGGCTCTGCACTGGACTCTTTCCAGCAGTTCTTGAACTGAGGGGCCCAGAACTGGACACATTATTCCAAATGTGGTCTCACCAGGGCAGAGTAGAGGGGGAGGAGAAGCTCTCTTCATCTACTAACCACCCCCCTTGTAATCCACCTCTTTTTGGCCACAAAGGCACACTGCTGCCTCAAGGTCATCCTGCTGTCCACCAGGACCCCCAGGTCCCTTTCTCCTACACTGCTCTCCAACAAGTCAGTCCCCAACCTATACTGGTACCTGCGGTTGTTCTTGCCCAGATGCAGTTTCCCAGAGATATATGTAAGAATTCACTGTATAATAGGGGGACAGACAAGAAGCAAGAACAAGACCACTTGTTCTTTATGTGGTTTGAGGAACAGTTTCTTTATGTGATCTGTTGATTTTTATAATATATTTTTTCACCTTCTGGTAAGAGTACAGATGTAAAAGCCATACACATAAACTCTGGTATTAAGCCTGTACTGTGTTCTCATAGCTCCCTTGACATTCCAGGCTGTCAAGGACAAAAAGGCCATCTAGTCTGAAACCCTATACCGTGTGGGTAATAGAGTTTCTCCCACAGAATTCTATGCCTATCCAAACAAATTAGGTAGAAGAAAAATGACCAAGGAGTGGTGTACTAGTGTCAAACTTGGGGAAAGTGTTATAGTCATTGCTTCTTCTGAGACCTCCTGGTGAAGGTCATTCAACTGTTCATTCCCTAAGGTCCTTGTTTGCATTATGTGGACATTCAAAGTTGTGTTTCCTGAGAAATGTATATGAAAGGTATATATAAAAGGCACTGCTGATTGTGAGGTAAATTGATTTTTTATGGAGTACATTACTCAGAAGCGGTAACCTAATCCCAGACTCATTAGCCCGTCCTTGCAATCAGTTTAATTAGACTCTAAAAACAAAGGTGACTTCTCAGTTTGAACAGACCGCACGCTTCAGAATGCAAACTATATGTTCACAAAGCAAACTAGATTATTTGAGGCTAGTAAACTTAGCTGAGTATGCTACAAAACTACTGACACAATGCTAATGTGTTAGACAAGTTGTAAGTTCAGAGCAGAGCAGAACCAGAGCATGCAGTTTTGATGAGGAATCTTCAAATAATGACAATATCACTTTAGCATTCTCGTAGGCTATTCCAATTGTTAATAATTAATTAATATGAAGCAATATTAATATTACTCTAATACTTAATGTTATCTGATTGGTATTAAGTGATATTAATTACATTTAATTAAGGATAATTACTAGTTAATATACCGGTTACACTTTCTACAGCTTCGTCAGGTTTATTGGTTACCTATTTTTTTTCTCACAATTACTTTTTGAACTTGAATGGGCTTTTAACAGTTGTGCTGCTCTGGTGGACCATATTTCTCTTCTCGTGTGTGACACTTCATAACTATGACTGAATTCCATGAAAAGGTAAATGCAGAACAGTCTGCAATATGTTTTCCATGAAGAGTGTGCATTTCCTTGATCATTCCTCTTCCAATGGCATCCTGAGATGGATCAGAAGCAGGGGTGGTTGGCAGAGCAAGACATTTTCTCCTCCCCGTCTGCTCTGCCCTGGTGAAACTGCATCTGGAATCTTGTGTCCAGTTCTGGGCCCCTCAGTTCCAGAAGGACACAGAACTGCTGGAGAGAGCGCACCGTAGAACAACAAAGATGACGAACTGAGTAGAACATCTTCCTAATGAAAAAAGGCTGAGGGAACTGGGTCTCTTAAGCTTAGAATAAAGGAGATTGAGGGGTGATCTCGTTAATGTTTATAAATACCTGAAAGGTGGGTGTTAGGAGGATGGAGCCAGGGTCTTCTCACTGTTGTCCAATGATAGGACAAGGGCCAACAGGTGTGAGCTGAAACATAGGAGGGTCTACATCAATGTGAGAAGAAACTTCTCACACTGATGTAGAGTGATAGAGCATGGGGTCCCCAGGGAGGTTGTGGAGTATCTTTGTCTGGAAGTGTTTAAAACCCACCTGGACATGTTCCTGTGTGACTTGGTCTAGGTGATCCTGCCATAGCAGAGGGATTGGACTAGATGATCTTTTGAGGTCCCGTCCAATCCCTAATGTTCTGTGGTTCTTCAATTAATTTAGTTCTTGTGCATTTTTTACCTCTTCACGTATTTTCGAATAAAACCATAAATACCCACAATTGTAGCTTTTACTGTTTTAGTGTTACCATCATGGTGTTTTAACATTTGAAAGCAAACTCTATGCTGCTTTAGGCATACATTAAGTAATTTATCTAGTATGTAACCTAACTACTGAAAAGCTGGGTAGTACTCTACAGTATACCACCAACTTTAAAATTTCCCCGAGAACTTGACCGTGTGGTAAGTATTTGTATTTTATCTCTTGTTTTGTCCATGATAAACCTCTTACCGGAGCGTTCTGAAACTCCTCACTATGAAACCTTATTTCTGTCTTTTCTTCACAGTTTTTCACAGAATCATAGAACATTAGGGATTGGAAGAGACCTCAAAAAATCGTCTAGTCCTATTATGTTTGTGGTTTTGATTTTATCCTTTGCCTGTGGCCTATAGATAATGGGAAATAAGGGGGTTTGAGTTAGATGTGATGTGTGGGGAGGTAAAAACAAATCAGACAAAAACAACTAAAAGCAGAACTGTAAAAGCGTAATTATAAGTCATAGTGAATTAGGGGAACCGTACAGTATTCCATCGTCTTTTCATTCAAAGTTTATTTATGGTTTTTGATGGGTAAAAATAAAAACTAAAGCATCCTCTGCTTTGAACAACCCAGGCAAAACTGCTTTTATATTGAAATGCCCTAAGGCTGTCAAAAAGAACCTTGACTGACATCTGGAATGAGCCATTATCCTGGCAATGGTTTGGCATATCCCAGGATGGTATATATTAGCATATCCCTGGATAGTAGAAGTTATCATATGCCTTAGTAGCACAACTTGCAGATTTTGGATTGTGTTCATGAGAACAGATTTTTCCAACAAGTAACTTGCCAAAGGCTTGATATAAAAAGTACTTATGCCTAATGTCTGTCATTCCGTCTATGCCAGTTCATTCTTCCTGGGCTGGACTGGATCCACCCTGGCACCTGAAATGGAGTAAACAAAGTCACCAGCTACTGAAGACATTGATATGACCTGTGTAATTTTTACAGGCCATCGTCATAATTATGGTGACTTTATTTACCATGTCACAGTTGACCATCAGTCTGGGATTGTCTTACATTTTTATAGACTTATCCATCTGAAAAAGACTTCAAAATGCCTTGTAGTTTGCATATACCGTGAATTGTCATCTCTGTGAAAGAACACAGCTGCTGCTAAGACTTCATTTCATCAATGGATATAAATGCATCCTGAACTTTCAAGCATATATTCATATGCTCTAAAGCACTTAAAGTCGTACACATAACTGAGAAATAAATGCCTGCTTGACATTTCAAAACATACCAGACTAATGACTTGGCAAACCAAAGGAGTTCTGCTTAGAGTGTGAGAATTTTTATCTTAGTGGGAGACAAATGGATTGATAGAGAGATAGACAGTTAGATCTATCTATTTCAGATATTTTCAAATTATTTTTGTGCTCTATTGGAAATGTTAAAATATTGCAACCTTCAAAATGGGATGTCTTGGGGTCTGTCTGTCTGTTCACCCCAATTATGAAAGGTCTTTGTATAGATCTTAAGGCTTTAGTCTTCTGCTAGAACCTTTCAGTAATCTAAATATAGAAAATAAATGGCATAAAGACCGAAAAACAAAATCATGCCTTATTGCATTTTGTTGATTCACAGAGAGTTCTGTGGCATTTTTTATGAAGTAAAGTGCTTCTCTTCCCAAGGACAGCTTCACAATTATCTCTCAAATAAGATGCATTATTTTTTATTTCTGGTCCTTTATTACACAACCAGTAAAAAACAAAATGAGAAGTACATCTTACTAATTTAGGCTGGTGTAATTTATGGAGTATGAGCCAAACACGATCGGCTTCGGAACTCGGGAATGATCATGTATAGTTTGAAAGAGAAATATAATTAAAGTGGAGCAAAATCATATTGTTTTATCAGTGACTCCGGCACAGCCAGGATTTTACCAATAATACATAATAAAAGCACAGATTAGATCATTGTTCAAACAGAAGTCCCATGTATGCTTGTTGATTCCTTAGAGATTGCTATTCATAATCTCTTGACTCTGTTTCAATAAGGTTAGGGGTTTAGCTCAATATTTTTCCAGCTGCAGAAAGAAACCTTTATAAAGAGAATCTGATTGCCTGTAGAGACTGAGGCTTTTTCACCTATATGGTTTCCCTTTCCTTTTTTCAGCTGTCTTTCATCTCAGTGCTCTCCAGAAGAAATAACAAAATAGTGATGTTAATTTGAGACTAATTTTGCTTTCCAAGAAAGTGTCTTGTGTTTTTACAAGTATTCTATAAAATCAAATGTAGATAATGCAGACTTTTTTCTTATTTATTTTTTCCCCTTCAGATTCCTTGCTTATTTAATCAGAAAGTTCTGCTACTATTACCTTGAAAGTATTTTCCAATAAATAGTTAGACTGGCTTATGTGGTTTGTAAATATTAGGCTTTTAATTGGTCTATATTCTCCTATTGTATATGCTGTTTTAATTAGGATACTTCAGTAAAACATTTTGGAGTCTGTTTTCTCTAGTACCTTTGTTCACCCTAATATTTCTGTGAGGTTAACGGGAAATTCCCATTTTGATTGACCATACAGAATGGCTCTGATTAAAATGTTGATGATGTGGAAGACAATGATAAAATTTGCACTGACTTCACTGAAACATGAGCTTGTCCCCCATGTTCATAGTTGACATAATCTCTCCCAATCCCAGATTTCTGATGAGCATACGTTGGGGTAGCATCACCAAAGTCAATAGATCTCTATAGTTTTACATCTTCTGAGGTTTCAAGCAAAAAAAAATTCTCTGCATAAAATGTACAGGAAACCTTAAGTCCACAAGAAGGAAAATTTCCAACAACGTCACTGGAGGTAGGTTGTTGTAGTACAAGGGTGAGGTCCTAGTGAGTTAATTTCCCAGATGTTTTAAATGTGACCTGATCTGCATTTTTACTGTTCAATACAGACCGCTGGTTGCGATACTGGCAGGAGCACCCCCTATGCAGAGGCACAAAAGCTTCAGGAAATCCAGGCCGTATCAGAGATAGAAACTGTGCTGCAAGCAATAGCCGCAGCTATTTGACACTTCTCATTAAATTGGATCCTCTTCAGTTACTATTATTTCTCAGACTTCCATCATTTAGGTGGAATGCTCTTCATGCTGGAGAGCTGTCTCAGGGTTACTGCTGCTTTATAAATTAAGAGAGTGATTGTTTTTTTTAAAACTTACTGACTTGTTTACTGGTACCTTATTCCTATTATTTCTTCATGTATTTTCATAAAGCAATATTTTCCATATAACAAATGAGGTCATTGTTTGGAACAAATGAAATGCTATTCCCATTTCCCTCTCCCATTTGATACCAAATAATTTCAATTAAAACGTTATGTGGCAGTAGTTCCCTGGTGAAAGAGACTTGAAAAATAGGATGTATTTAATACAAAGCCATCTGAAAGTTTTATGTGGAGCCTAGATGACTAATTGTCACTAAACATCTAATTTAAGTTGTAGGAGACTGTAGCTAAGAGTCTGTGTGATCTTGCGCCCTTACTAAAACTTCTAAACCGTTCTTTGAGGTATTATTGAACTAATAAAACTTTTGACCCTGCTTCTGAGTGGAAGTTGCAATGAAGATACATTATGTTGCATATTTACTTGCATCACACTCATCTGCTTAAAACCACCTGACTCATCTTGGCAGGAGTGATGAAACTCCTCATTAAGCTGTTTAAAAAAAGAGAGAGAGAGAGAGAACTCTAATTAAGCAGCTTGATAAAAATTCTGACCCATAATAGATTAAATAAGCTTTCTGTTCAGCAATAATTCCTGGTACTAAGTGAGTCCACTGGGAGCAGGTATATCCAATAGTGAAGGTTGATAAATAAATGCATGCACTGTTTGGGAAAGCTTTTGGAGGAAGCCTGTTTCTTTTCCTTTCATTTTATTACAATAAATTTCAGAATCCACTGGAATTTTAAGCATGTGGAAAGAAACCACGGAAATCTGTGATATTTTTAATTATTTTATAAGGTGACTGGGATGATCTTTCAAGGTCCCTTCCAATCCCTAATGTTCTATGGTTCTGTGAGTCTGTGATACCTGCTTTTCTAAGGGAAAAAAAATCTCAATTTGTAATTTTTATAATTGCTGGTAATAGATTAGGTTTGGGGGTTTTTTTAGCTTTTCGCAAGGAAAAACGACCCTTGCTGCTTTCCCAGCAGGATTTCAGCACTGAGCTCAACCTTGGTCACACGAACCACTCATATGAGAGCAATGCCGTTAGCTGTAGCAACACAAACCTTTCACTGTCAACGAGAACGGCAGTTCAACGCTTTGCAAAAAGCCATCCTGAAAAGTCTCCGAAGAACTAGTGCTTTGAGCTAACTACATCCAAGGATATACTTCTGCACATTTGTGTTTAAGGTCCCCAGGTGGAAACACGACTGTACATCACCAGCTGGTGCTTTCAAAAGCAGTGTAAAGGAATTTGGTCTACTGAATGCTGGGCTACCTAAAACTGGGATAAAACTAGTGGTTTTCTGATTTTTGCTTTTGACCCCGTTATTTTCTGGCTGTACTCACACAGAGAAAGCCTTCCCTGGTGGCATTTGATAGCATCCATTTAATACACCTAACAGGAAGTTAGTTGGTGAAATGTGTCCTTTTCACAAAGCAGTTTCTTCTTTTGTTCATCTCAGTAGTGATTCAACAACCCTCAGGCTGGTGGGATGCAAAATGCATAAGTTTATATCTCTACTCTGAATTCCTTCTGTGATTAAACTGTTTACCTCTCTGGCTTTCATTGATGCTCTACTGCTGTGGATATAATCTGCCCAGCATGAAGCCTTACAAAAATAAGAACAACAAAAAGAGAAGTTATTTGGGTTCCAGTGAAAGCAGGAATTCCCAAACTTCCACTGGAAGAACAATTAAACGATGATGTATTTCTGCACACGCACATAGCCTCCCCTTTGCAATCACTCTGTAATCCTTTCCACTCACTTATGTCCACTTGCATCGTAATGACCTGCTGAAGTTGCACCTCAGTCAAGAACGACACAGCATGAGTTCAACTGCTGACAAAGGTATCTACAAGGGGTTATTTTATATCAGAACTCTATGGAGCAGATCCAGCTATATATTTCCCCTCCAAAACTGTAAATTAACTCATTGATGAATAAATAAAAAAAAGATTGTTGAAGTGTGGTGTCATGGGGCTTTGGCAGAGTACTGAGAGTCCTTTTATATTCTTAGCCCAGTGCTCCTACTTTCAATTAAAACTGAAAAGCTTGCTCAGACTGGGGAGATGATATTTCAACCAGGTTACTCTACTTGAAGTCAGTTTCTGAGCAGAGTCTCAGTTGCCTTAAAGCCTCGGGGCACCTTTCTTTGAGGATCATTGGCTGATTTACACAAAACAGTTCATTGCTATAAATCAAAAATCCAAACTGTATGTTGATTTACTCCGGGATGTTGTTTACACAAATCAGACAGGACTTTTTTCAGGACAGAAATAATCCCTGAAAAGAGAATCATTGCGAACTCGGGTTCATGTCTGTGAATAAGGAGTAAAGAAGCTTAGCAAATTTACTCTTTTTAAGCAGGTTATAAGGAAAAATTCCCTCTCGACCATTTATTTTCCTTTCTTTCAGCATTCAGGCAACAATTGAGAGATTAAGTTTACTATGTGAGTTTTATGTAAGCTTTTTAAAAATATGCAGAAAACTGGTTTTTTTTTGTAATTTGGACAATGTTTTATTTACTCAGCATAAATATTCCCCTGAAATACAGAGAAGCAGAGAGCAAGAGCAATTTGCTCCTGTATAAGAGCTGAAAGTGAAATCAACCATTAACAACAATGAATCCAACCATGAAGAAAAGTGATGGGGTGGTAGATATTTAGGGTAGGACTCATCTCACTTAATTTTATCTGTCTAAAAGTTAGGCATCAAATTTAGACTGCGATTCCAGACTTTCTCAACAGTCAAAGGAGAAAAACAGTCACTGGGGGAAGGTGATTGATCTCCCCCCATCTCAGATATATTTTTGTTGATGAATTTGTTGCTCATGAATTTTGTCGTTCATCTGGAATTGATATCCTTTCTCTGCTGACTATAGAAGATGCTTTGGTGATCAGCTCAAACAGTGTGCCTCACATTTAGAAAGGCAATATTTAGAGTTAATCGCTTACTTAATGTTTATTTTTTGTTTGATGTAGTGTTTACCTTGGTTCCTTTTTCCTTTGTTTAAAAGTATATCTAACGTACTGGTTCAGACACCAGATTAGCTGAAGTACTGCCTATGGCTTTTATGGTTTTCCCCACACTCTTGCATGTGCTGATAATCAAAATTTTCTAATCAAAACTATATCCTTCAGGAGTCAAAGACCTCTCAGTTCTATTTCATAATGTGAAGTGTGGCTTTCCATCTTTCTAGCTTCCTTCTTTGCTAGAAATTTGATGCTGAACATATACAGCTCTACCTGGTATCTAATGGAATCTCAGAAAGTAAGAATTTTTTTCCACTTGATTTTTATGACATCAAGTCTCAAAAATAGAAGATACAAAATAGAGGCAAAATAGAAAATACTGAGTGTGAGACTGAGACAAGAGTTTTCATACAAAAAGTGTTCTCTTCATATTAAACATTAATCTATGTTTCATTAATTCCAGAGGCATCTGGGCAGGCTGGATCAACAATCCAAAACCAATTACATGAGGTTCAACGAAGTCAAGTGCCAGGTCTTGCACTTGGGTCACAACAACGCTGTGCCATGCTCAAGGCTATGGGAAGAGTCATTGGAAAGCTACCTGATGGAAAATTACCTTGGGACCTGGCTAGCAACCAATTAAATATACGCCATCATTGTGCTTAGATGAGCAAGAAGGCCAAGAGTGTCATGGCTTGTATCAGAAACAACATGGCCAGCAGGAGTAAAGAGGTGATCATGCCAAATTGGCATTTGGCACAGGTAAGGCCACAACCAATACTGGTTTCAGAAGGACGTTGAGGTGCTAAAGCATGTCCAATCATGAGCAGTGAAGATGGAGAAAGGTCTAGACCACAGATCTTATGAGGGAACTGAGCTTGTTTAGCCTGGAGAAAAGGAGGCTAAGGGGAGACCTTATGATGCTACAACTGGCGGTAAGGCAGTTGAAGCAAGAGAGGGTTTGCCTTTTTATCACAAATAACAAGTGATATAATTATTGGAATGGTCTCAGATTGTTTCAGGGGAAGTTTAGGCAGGAAAATAGGACAACATTTTTCAAATTGTTATCCACTAAAATAAGCTGTCCAGGAAAGTAATGGTGTCACCATCCCTTAAGGTCTTTGAAATATATGTAGACGTAATGTTAGGATAGTGACTTGCTAGACCTGCATTTATGGTTGGACTTGATGAGCTTAAAAGTCTTCCAAGCATTCAAACACCTTGACAAACGTTGGCACACTTTTTGCATGCCTTGATTTCTTCTATAATTTCTGCATATTCCTGTTTATAGCCATTGTTAGATGACAAATATAATCTAAATGACCTATCCTCAAATGTTTTAATAAAGACTAAAACACAAAATACACATAATCAGTAACAATCATTTAGTCATTTTATTTTGTTATGTAGGGATTAAATACAGTAAAAATCGAAGAAATAAACTATTTCTATTCATGGCAAAACCCAATATTGCAGGAACATTTTATCCACTTGAGTGTTATAAAGTCAATGCTGAAACTTACTATTTCTGATAATTTTCATCCTTCATCTTCTTCTGGAGTACTTGGAGGTAATAGAGACTGATGAAGGTACTGGTAGATGAGACATAGTAGTCTTTGGTACAATTCTAACTGTCTAAAATATTCCATCAGAAGATGCTTAGTACTTAAAAAAAACACAGATCAATAGTTTGTCTATAGCAATATATTGTAAGACAAGATAAAGATGGAAATTACACAGAATCACAGAACATTTAGGATTGGAAGTGACTTCAAAAGATCATCTAGTCCAATCCCCCTTAAAAAGCAGGATCAAGTTGCACAGGAATATATCCAGGTGGGTTTTAAATGTTTCCAGAGAAGGAGACGCCACAACCCCCCTGGGCAGCCAGTTCTAGTGCTCTGTACCCTCATCATGAAGAAGTTCCTTCTCATAATTATGTGGAACCTCCTATGTTCCAGCTGACACCCATTGCCCCTTGCCCTATCATTCGATGACACTGACCAGAGCCTGAGCCAACCTCCTGACACCCACCCTCCACATAAGGGAAAGTACTGGTGTTATCCTGCTCCATGAATGGGTTACAAAATCCATGATGAAAATTTGTAGAGTAAGTTGTGCCTGGTAGAAGGGGAGAGCTACAAACACATTAGCTATTAATTGATGAATACCTTCATACTAATCCTGTTAAATTTTTCTGTTTGTGGCATGAACCTTGTTCCTCAACACCTCAACACTAGGTTTTGGGTATCTCCAAAGAAAAAGATCTTGCTTTGGGTCAGATAATCATGCCAAGTGCCTCCAGGCAACTGCTAAAACATAGTTCTTATTTAATATTTAAGCATAGAGTCATAAAATCATTCAGGTTGGAAAAGACCCTTGGAATCATCGAGTCCAACAATCAATCCTGGACACTGTCACAGAAAAAGAAACTCCATAAGGAATGGAAGGGAGGACAGCTTGAATGGGGGTTATATAAAGAAGCTGCCTGAACAGCTAGACAAGCTAGGAAAGCCAAGGCACAGTATGAACTGGACCTACCCAGGGGTTAAAGGGTTAAAGGGAACACCAAGAATTTCTACAGGTATATTAATGGTAAAAAGAAGTCTAGGGAAGGTGTTAGCCCCACTCAGGAACAAAACAGGTGACATGGAAAAGGCTGAGGTTCTCAATGACTTCTTGACCTCAGTCTTTACTGCAAAGGCCTCCAGCCACACTCCTGGAGTCATGGAAGATAACAGCAGGGACTGGAAGGAAGA
>JAOXOE010000874.1:2803077-2819238 GCA_028565055.1 Phoeniculus purpureus
CTATAAATATGTGAAGGGTGGGTGTCAGGAGGATGGAGCCAGGCTCTTCTCAATGTCATCTAGTGATAGGACATGGGTGTCAGCTGGAACATAGGAGGTTCCACATCAATTTGAGAAGGAACTCCTTCCCAGTGAGGGTGACAGAGCACTGGAAGGGGCTGCCCAGGGGAGTTGTGGAGTCTCCTCCTCTGGAGACACTTAAAACCCACCTGGCCATGTTTCTGTTTGACTTGGTCTAGGTGATTCTGCTCTGGCATGGGGATTGGACTAGATGATCTTTTGAGGTCCTTTCCAATCCCTAATGGTTCTATGATTCTATGATCTGGTTTAGGGGTGAACTTGTAGAGTAGGGTTGGTGGTTGGACTTGATGATCCCAAAAGTCTTTTCCGACCTGAACGATTCTATGAGTCTACGATTCTAGATTCTCTCGTCCTTCTCACCTCTGAAAGTGACTTGTTAGGTGGTAGAATGGAGACAAACACTGGTCTCCTACCCAGTCCATAAAACTGACTGGCCTCAGAAAATAAGGATCCTCCCACAGAACTTGTTCCTGTTCTTGCAATGAAGGAAAATATTTTCCATTATTTTTATGCTGTTTTGTTAATAAATTTAGGGTTTTTTTAAATTGTATTGCAAGACTAGGTTAAAATTAGCAGTGACCCTGGTGTCTTGGTTAGGTCTGATCCTGGACTCATTGTGTTTCAAAATTCCTTCTCTTCATCTAGGGGTCTTGTCTGCAGGGGGTTTTGGTTGCAACCCTACACTAAATGCAGTCAGTCTGCTTTTCACACACCTTTAGAAGGGATTACTGTAACGTAAAATCTTCTGATGACCACAAGAAACTCAGCTGCATCACACTCGGTGATAGGGAGATGGAGACTTTTTAGTAGAGCCAGGCTCTTCTCAATGTCATCTAGTGATAGGACAAGGGGCAATGGGTGCAAGCTGGAACACAGGAGGTTCCACATAAATATCAGAAGGAACTTCTTCACAGTGAGGGTGATGGAGCACTGTAACAGGCTGCCCAGGGGGGTTGTGGAGTCTCCTTCTCTGGAAATGTTTAAAGCTTGGATACGTTCCTGTGTGACTTGGTCTAGGTGATCCTGCTGTGGCAGGGGGATTGGACTAGATGATCTTTTGAGGTCCCTTGCAATCCCTAGTGATTCTAGGATTATATGAAATAGACATGGCAGGACAGTCCTGTTCTAGCTGAAGTCCTAGACTCTTGCACTGAAAGAGGTTCAAGGTAGAAGTGTGTGTACATGATTGGGTTTTTTAATTTATTTCTCCCGTCCCTCAATCTTAAATTGGGGCCAAATTGTCAACAGAACTTGATTTGTTTCCTCTTTATTAAATTCTTTTGACTTTTCCACAATAAGTTCACCCAAGACATACACTTATAGATGTCTGGGACAAAAAAGAAAGATCATGAGAGGTCACTACACCATTTTCCTGTCCCAAGGCTGGATCAACTCTATCGAAAACATTCTTGACACCTTTTACACCCAGTTGTTCAGTAAAACCTCTAGTGCTTCAGTGTCCATGACTTCCTGGGTCAATTCACCTGACTGTTTATTTACCCTTAGTGTTCAAATACAGCCCTTGCTTCCTAATTTTAGTCTTTATTTTCTCTTGCTACATCCAATGTCTTCTTGTTTTTCTTCTTACCTGCTATAAACAGAGAGAGCAATATTTTCTTTCCCTTGTCAAAGTGGCTTTCAAGAAATCTGGACAGCCTGAGGTGACCATGATAGAAAAGTCATTCCTAAGTCTGTGCAGGTGGTCCAGATTGAATAAAACCAAGCGGTGTCACAAAGACATGTAATCAGTCATGAAAACTCCTATGAAATTTATCAGTGTGATAGCTTTTCCATAGAAGAGTTAAAATAATCTCTGCAATGTTTTTTGAAGATATAAGACTCTATTAAACTTGCAAGGACTGAACTTGAAGGTGAATCATTTAGATCTGTAGAAAATTAAGATGGGATAGTGAATATGACAGTCTGCAAAGCACTAGCACACAGTTAAGAAAAAGGGAGGCCTGATTCTGTCCTCAGAACTGCCAGGAGAGAAAAAAACCCAGGAGCGATTTCACATGAAACTAGTAGTGTAAGCAAGAAGCGAATCAGACCTTATGCCTCTACATAAAGAAGATTTAAGCTACTTAAAAGATTTACAGCAGACACTTGCGCATCAATGTTATGAAGGCTTTTTAGCCGCAAATATTAATGAACTCCTTTTGCTAAAACAGACAGACTATTGAACATCTGCAAATGGCAGCGTGAAGTTTGAACCCTAGACAGTTCATTAAACCAGTTTGACCCAAAGCCAAATTGTTCAATACCGGCTTACAAAAGGTAAGAGAGACTTTCTGCCAGTTGGAAAACAAATGAATCTCAGCACTGCTTCTATAAAGATCGACGGTGACTTAAAAATAGCCTGAGGTTAATATTATAAATCTTTCTAAAAGAGATTTGAGTGCATATTCTTCATGCCAGCCTTGGATCAATCTCGCAAAGCGATATCCTTTCAAACAACGCTGATACGAAGTATCGGATGCTGTAAAAAGTGAGACCTATTAGCCATCCAGACACCTTTTCCTTTGCCACCTGTGCAACAATCACCAGTGTAAGCTGGGCAAGGCCATGCAGCAGCAGCAGCCTCAGGAGTTCTGGGTGGCCTGATGTCTGACTACAGCTGCACTATTACCACAAAATAAATAAATAGTGGTGTATGGGAAGCTGAGCAAATCACTGCAGACAGGAGCTTCCTAGGGCAGTGTGCAATGGTAGTCAGAATAGATTTGAGCATGGGTCACAGTCCATGCCTCCTAGGGAAGTACTAAGAGTGTAACTAGGAGCAAGACCCGCCCCCCCAAAAAAAATACTCTGATCTAAATGGGCTCAACATGCTCCATCCACATCACTTCTTGCAGCTGCTGGCCAGGGGAAGAGACTATAGGGCTGTGTTAGCAGAAGGAGGAGCATTACTCAGAGGATGTGATGAGAAATGGGAAGGTATTGGCAATGCCAAAATCTCCCATTATATCTGCACTTGCTCCACAGGACAGATAAACTATCCCAAATTTTTCTGCTCTCCCAGGGAAAACTTGTCTCAGGCATTCCTCAAGCTGCTTGCACAGAGAGGAGCAGTTCTCTTTCAGGTTTGTTTCTTTCTCTATCTCTTTCATGTGTAGAGATATTTCCGACAATTCAGATTTGTGCCCCACTAACCAGATACTGCTAATTTATTTCCTGATCTTCATGCAAATGCATTTATTTCACCCATTTGTCTGTCTGTGCAACAAGGTAAATACATGTAGTCCTACCAGCACAAACATTATGAGTGAATGATAAATGCTGCTTGTGGTTGGTGTGCAGGGAGTTTCAGCTCTCGTATGCCACCCCACACATCATCGTTATCTGTGGTACAGAAGGATGTCTATTTATAGTGGGTAATGCTCTACAGCTAGACCTCTTTATCATAATCTGGAAGTAAGAAATCACTTCTCGATGCCAGATTTGCTAATCTGAAACAATAACCACCGTTAATCAAAGGACTGTTTCTCAAACTTCTGACACGTTTGCCATAAGAGGTGGCTGTGCAGCTCCCAGTGCCGTCCACAGGAGATGTCCATGGGCATCTGAGGACTTAAGCAACTCCCTATATTCCATAGTAATGTGGAAATCTATGCAAAGTGGCGTAGCATGTCCTGATGTGAGAGGACATTTTGGCAGTGCTGCAGTGGTGAATGGAAAACACTCCATTCCAAGTTATTATAAGGATATTTTTATATGGAATTTCTTCTAGCTGGAAGTGGCAGAAGCTTTGTCGAGCTGCTTGCCATGTGCCTCTCCTCTAAGATTTCTTACTAGCGTCTGCATTCCACTGGTCATTCTCAAGCAAGGTTGATGGGAGTACAGGAAGTAATCTCTACTACTGAACACTTTTTCACATGGGATGGACATCACGGTTCTGATTCACCATTACAAGAAATGAGATCAGAGGTCCAGTTTAACTTACTTCAACCCCATCCTTTGCTTTCAGAGGGCAAGAGTCTGAGAAGCAGCCCAGAATACACCATGTTGTTTACTGCAACCTGAAACAAACTCCTTAGCTTTGGCTGGTCACTGAACAACTCAGTGTCTTCTTCTTCCTTAAACCCTCACAGAGAACAAGGCTCAGTACAATACCTGTGTTTAATTCTGTCTTGCAGAACTTTTCCCTTTTCAGTAGGGTCACATTGTTCATGATAACCTAAGTAAGGCTTTTGCTGTGCAAGGTCACACAAACAGTTGGGTTCATATCTTCACCCTCACACATGTGTATTCAATGCCTTGCAGTTTTCTCATGAGGCCAGGTGAGTGTGCTGTCTGCATTGCACTTCAAGTGATGAAAATTCTAATATAAAGAAATATGATTTTTTTTTTGGTTTTTAGATGTAATGGACTGTGGGTACTACCCCATAACCAAAGCATAGTTCTGCAACATCCAGGACCCTGCAAAATGTACCAAAGGGTTCTTGTAGGTGAAAGTAAACTCCAAATGTAACTTGTGTTATAATTCAAGATGAAGCTTGATCAATGAGTGTAAGCAAATTTACACCCTGAAGGCCACAAAAGGTCACTCTTAAAGTCTTATGGTGATGCTGTTGGTGACTGCAATGTTTTCTTAGGTTCATTTTGTATGTTTATGAGTAAGTTGGGTGCTTATGAAAGTCGCAGTTTCATCAGCTTTGAAAACAGTTGTGTGTACTTTATGCAGAGAACAGAAGCAGATTAATGGCAAAGTGTTGTCTCCTAGAGTGCCCCAACCATGACCTCCAAGTCAGCCCTTAAGTCATAGCCATGGCTGGCTCAGTTCTTGGCTTTTCTCCTGACAGTTTTTCTGCTGAGACTAAATTGCCACTGAATATCTGTTCAAAGGGATCTTTGGAAAGTCTCATCTGATGAAAAATACATCAAGATCAGCAACACCTTTTTGTTGCATATGTATATATATGGAAGCAGCAGAACAGCAAGACAACAGAAAAAGCTTTATCTAATGCGCCATTAAAGACTTTGGGAGGAATGAAGACATTTACCTACCTGAATTTAGCGTTGAGAAATGCTTTCTAAAGTTCAACTCACAAATCAAGGTGCTTAAGTATAGACTTCTATAAGGATGTAGCTGCTGTTGAAGAGGCGATTGGTGTCTAAGCTCCCACCATAGTCAAGGAACGTGAATGAAACTAATGTAGTTCATGAAATCTATAGATTTATTCTTCTGTTCAAAAGCAGAAATTAATCCCCTTTGGGATATGTTAGAGTAAGATGTCATACATCCCTTCTATTTTTCTGGAGAGAGACTATTCATTCCCTTTTCATAGAATCATAGAATCATTAGGGATTGGAAGGGACCTCGAAAGATCATCTAGTCCAATCCCCCTGCCAGAGCAGAATCACCTAATAGCACAGGAATGTATTCAAGTGGGTTTTAAATGTCTCCAGTGAAGGAAACTTCACAACTCCCCTGGGCAGTCTGTTCCAATGCTCCATCACCCTCACTGTCAAGAAGTTCCTTCTCATACTTACATGGAACATCCTATGCTCCAGCTTTCACCCATTACCCCTTGTCCTATCACTAGATGACATTGAGAATATCCTGGCTCCATCCTCCTGACACCAACCCCTCACATATTTATAGACATTAATGACGCCACTTCTCAGTCTCCTCTTCTCCAAGCTGAAGACACCCAGCATAGTTCTCCTCCAAGAGAAAAGACAGTAATGATCTATTGATGATCCAGACCTTTTTTAAGTATCTATTTAGTCCATAAAGTGTCTTTCCAATACTGAGGAGTGTGTTTTTATGTACCAGACCACACGATAATGAATTACCCAAGAAGTCTTCTCCATCACCATATCTCTAGTGATGCAGAGATGGTGTCTGTGTTAACAAACAGGCTTTTTTATTAAATCTTTGCTAAATTTTCCACCTGTCAGTGTAATTGCAGTGCTACAGAGAACATTGGATCCCCTCCTATTCACTGAAACCTTCCTAGCAAAGCATCTCCCTTGTTTGCTGAAACATCTGTCTCACAGTGAGGAAACCACACAACCAGAAAGACATGTCAGATCTGATCTCCTTGCCATGAGTCAGTAATTTATGGAAGTCTGAACCTAGAGGAGGATGTAGAGCAGGTAGGAAATTTACAGATATTTTTTTCTTTGGAAAATAGTGATTCCTCTAAGCCAATGTCTTTGCCAAGAAAGGGAGAACTTCAACAGATTTTCCAGTTATATGGCATTTCAGTAAGAAGTTGTTGATACCCACCATGACAGTGTCATTTTTTAATCTAAAAACTGATTTTTTATTTACAAATATAGTATGTTAAAGTTTAAAACTTCCACGCTGAATTAATCAAGACTTCCCTGTTGGATTGGTCCTCTACTCACATTTTAATTTATATAATTACTATTCTTATCATTATGTTTTATATGATGAGGTTTTTTTCTACTTCTGGTTTCGGATGAACATAAAGACGACAGTTACTAAGTTCACTATGGAACACTACCGTCCTCCACTGATTTTGCAGGCTTCTGTGTTGCTGAGGTGCCTTCAACTTAAGGGAGAGAGTTCAAGGCCAAATGTCAATCATATTTGTAAAATAATTTATCTCAGTCTTTCTCAGAGCACACCTGTAAGACACAGTGTTGAAATTGTGGTTGGCACGGATTCACAGACATGGAATGAGATTTAACCCCTCTCCGCTCATCTCCACTGTTTGCCTCCACCTTTCTCATTCCTGGCTGTGACTCCTGGGGCAGCTGTTGTCTAGATAGCTCCATCCATCATTTGAAATACTGGTGTCTAGAAGGATTTTTTCATCTCCAACCCTTCTGCCTGTGCTTGTAATTAATACAATATCTAGAGATGCAACAAGTACTATTCCTATTAGAAAATAAAATAATATTAACTAAAATGTCCCATTTAGTACAACCGAAATAGCTTGGTTAGATTTTTGTGAATGAATTAAAACCACTAATGATAGTAAAACCTTTCTTTGTTTTCAGGTAAATCACACCTGAGTGTCACTGCCTTTTTAAAAAAGCAGTAATTTCAATTAACACAATTAGTTTAAAAGTAGAACTGATTCCTAAGTTAAAAGGAAAAATAAATTAACACCTTGTTTGCAATGTGTCAGTCAAGTATTTTGCAGAGTATGAGAAAAGAGAGTGTGAGGCAGAATACTGAAGAAGCAATGAAGAGGGGAGTGAGTGCAGTCAACCTCCGAATTGACAGGACCTTCCTGTGAGGAAATAAGTACATCAAATCCCAGAATATTTCAACACACTGAATTACTTCTACTTTGTGTTATTTCTCTCTGTGTAAGTTACAGTAAGTTTTAAGTTTCCTTTAAAGGGATTCAGAAATACTGCAAGTGCCATCACAGTCTCCAAGCTGATCTGTACTGGAGAGAAGAGTAGGAATGCGGTACCCAATTGCCATATGGTCACATATCCCACGTACATTCAGATTCTGCTCTGTCAGGGGGCTTGCACTAGATGATCTTTCAAAGTCCCTTCCAATCCCTAAAGTTCTGTGATTATCTGATCTGTGAATAGTTCTGTTTTCAAAATATGCACTGAAATCCTGCTTCTAGAAATATTAATTAACACTGATTTAAAAACAACAGGAAAAAAAGAGAACTCTGACAAAAGTGAAGGAGGAATCTGCAGTGTGTCATTTTACACATCAGAGAAGAAAAAGGACTCGTGTTGAAGGCTCTCAGAGCTAACTTGCCTTGAGCTGACTATAAATTTCCATTTTCCGCACCATTTCTTGAGGCATCTCTCGTTTCACCCAAGGCCTGCAAATAGGTTTTTGCTTGTGGGTTGTTGGTTTATAGGTGTGGTTTGCTTTGTTGTTTGTTTTTGTCTTTTGGAGGGGGAGTGGTATTCACAAATGGCATTAAACTACCTATTCTTCTATTCATTATACTGGCCCTTCATGGATTTTAATCAGTCTTATGGTGGCTCTTATGCAGGTGAGTTCCAGCTCAGGCTCCAAGGACATCAGCATTATCATCTGTACAGGACCCTAGTTCCCCTGCATCGTAACCTCAGACACAGGTGCCCCAGACTGTTAAGATGAGTGTGTTGGAAGTGTTTATGCAAGGAGGGAAAGAAAGGAAAAAAAAGTCCACTTTAATCAGAGAGACAGAGAAAATCAGAGTTCCACAATGGTTAGTAATGTTTGCCCTTGTAGAATAAATAAAGAAATCATTTTAAAGAATGTCTGGGTGACTGAATAGCAACAAAACACTCAACACGATGCTCAGCTTTCAGGGAAATACTAATTTCTTTTTACGTGGCAAAATGCATCTGCCATAAGCAGGACTAATTATGTTGTAAAATTAGATTAGTTCACCATATGATGAATCTCCATTGAAGAGTGCTAGAGCTCAGGCAGAGGCTCTGGTCTATTGGAAGGAATGAAAGGTAGTGGGGCTGCAGAAGAGGTCATTCATTTCTCATTATTATTTTCTCTATGGTGCTCAATCAAGAGTGTTCTTGTGCTGAAGGACCAGGACTGGGCTGCTTCATATGACCTTCCCAGGTGACCCTGTGCAACCTCTGAACATTTAGGGCTTTGGTTCTTCATCTTGGAAATGTGAACATTACCAGGAGCTGGCCAAAGCAAAACAACTAGCCCATTTGTAGTAACTACAAGCCAGCAATATGCTTTTGTGGCCAAGAAGGTCAATGGCATCCTGGGGTGGATCAGATGTGGGGTGGTCAGCAGATCAAGAGAGGTTCTCTTCTCCCTCTTCTCTACCCTGGTGAGACCACGTTTGGAATGTTGTGTCTAGTTCTGTGCCCCTCAGTTCAAAAAGGACACAGAACTGCTTGAAAAAGTCCGGCACAGAACTATTAAGATGATGAAGGCAGTGGATCATCTCCCTGATAAAGAAAGGCTGAGGGAGGTGGGTTTCTTGAGCTTGGAAAAAAGGAGTCTGAGGGGTGACCATGTTAATGTTTATAAATACGGAAAGGGCTGGTGTCAGGAGGATAGAGCCAGGCTTTGCTCAGTGGTATGCAATGGTAGAACAAGGGCCAATGGTTGTCAGCTGGAGCACAAGAGGTTCCACATAAATATGATAGGGAAGTTCTTCATGGTGATGATGATGGAGCACTGCAATGGGCTTCCCAGGGGGATTGTGGAGTTTCTTTCTCTGGAGAAATTTAAAACGTGCCTGGACATGTTCCTGTGATTTGATCTAGGTGATCCTGCTGTGGTGGGAGGGTTGGACTAGATGATTTTTGCAGATCCTTCCAATCCCTAATGTTCTGTGATTTCAAATATTTGTGAAAATTCATATGGTCAAAAATTCCTTTTACTAGATTTTTTTAAAAATTACATATTTTGATTAAAAATAAAATGCATGTGGGTATGTCTCTGCCCTGTTTTCTTTTGTATCCTTGAGTAAAGTAAGACAAATACAGGAAAGGGCTGTTAGGAAGGTAGGTAATTCCCTGTGAGTTTCATGAAAGTACACAGCTATATAAAAAGACAGACCTGTGAAAAGCATTAGCCAAGAAGAACTGTGGTGTGTGAGCCTTGCAAAATACGAAAGAATCCACAAAGGAAGTGAATTTGGGGAAGATGCTTCGATTGAAAACTGAATATTTTTCTGTGACAAAGTCAGTAGACCATAAGAGGAACATTTATGGGATTCATTAGTATTAAGGCTTTAGGATAACCTATGTTCTTATCATAGAATCACAGGGTTTGGAAAGGTCCTCAAAAGATCATCCAGTCCCATCCCCCTGCCACAGCAGGATCACCTAGACCAAGTTGCACAGGAGCATATCCCCGGGTTTTCTAGGGAGCCACGAGTAGTGTGATCTGTGCTGTCTATCTGTCCCACTCAATCCCTTCTAAATCTGCTGCTAGATCTGCAGGAGGTTTGAGCTGTGTGGTTTAACTGCCATGTATTCCAATGACAAGTGAACAGTACGGAAGACACTGGAGTTGGAACATTGACGGGTGTCACTGACTGAGAGGTTTGTCCCACTTGCCAGTGTATAAACTCTGTGCAGCAATGTATAGTGCTGTAGCCTTTATTTCATTGCCAAAATAATTAATGGGAAGGAAATTAGGTGTATGTAAAAAAGAGGGAAACTGTTAGCATAGTTCAGTGAAGTATGAAAAATCCCACAGACTCTAAACCAAACATCAATGGCTCTGGGGCACCTTTTGCTTCCTCTTCTTTTATTTTCTTATTTCATGCAGAGAAGTAAAAGGGACAAGGGAAAAATAAGAAGAGAAAAAAGCTGTTAACATTTTAGCAGGGGTAGATTATCGAGTGCTCACCCTGACCACGTTCACACAGCAAGTGCAGGATAGACAGGGGATCAGGGCCAGCCAGCATGGATTTGTGAAAGGTGGGTCTTGCTTTAACAACCTGATCCCCTTCTATGGCCAGGTGACCTATCTAGAGGATGAGACGAAGGCTGTGGCTGTTGTTTACCTAGACTTTAGTAAAGCATTGCTAAACGGTCTCACACAAGCTTCTCCTAGAGAAGCTGGTGGCTGATGTCTTAGACAGGTGGAATGTTGGCTGGGTTAAAAACTGGCTGCATGGCCAAGCCCAACGTGTTAAATGGAGTTGGCAGCAAGTTCCAAGTGATCTTCCACAGGGCCAGTATTGGGGCCAGTCTTGTTTAACACCAGTGATCTGGATGAGGGGATTGAGTGCACTCTCAGCAATAAAACTAGGTTGGTATGTCAATCTCCTTGAGAGTAGGAAAGCTCTGCAGAGGGACCTGGACAGGCTGGGTCAATGGGACAAGGCCAGCTGTATGAATTTTAACAAGACCAAGCACCAGGTTCTACACTTTGGTCACAAAAACTCCATACAATTTTACAGGTGTGGAGAAAAAGGGCTAGAGAACTGCTCAGCGGAAAAGCAGCTGGGGCTGCTGATCAGCAGGAATGTGATTGTCCACCTGTAGTCAGCACTGGTGAGGCCTCATCTTGAGTACTGTGTTAGTTTTGGGCACCTCAACGCAAGAAGGCTATTGAGGTGCTGTAGCTGGTCCAAAGGAGAGCAACAAGGTTAGTGAAGGGCCTGGAGGACAAGTCTTGTGAGGTGTTGCTGAAGGAACTGGGTTTGTTTAGTCTGGATAAAATGAGACCTTATCACTGTCTACACCTACCTGAAAGGAAGCTCTAGAGAGGTGAGGGTGAGTCTCTTCTCCGAAGTCACTGGTGATAGGACAAGAGGAAATGGCCTGGAGTTGGCCTTTGGGAAAAAATTTTTCCCAGAAAGAGTAGTCAAGTATTGGAACAGGCTGCCCAGGGAGGTGATAAAGTCACTATTCCTAAAGGTGAATTAAAATCCACACGTGTGGATCTGACACTTGGAAAATGTTTTAGTGGGCATGGTGGCACTGGATTGATGGTTGGACCTGATGATCTTGGAGGTGTCTTCTAGCTTTAATGATTCTATTCACAACGGTTGTATAAAAGAGAAAATTCTTTGTTAGGGCACAAACTAAAAAATGAAAGCTTATCTTCTGGAAAAAATCTCAGTAGATTTGCAGTCTGTACCAACTGATTTCAAATGGGTCCTAGAACAGCAGAAGTGAAATTCGTACTCTCAGACTGGTTCTTCCACTAAGCCACCTCTTCAAACTATTATAAATATTTTCATGCTTCTTGGATAATTTTATTTCAAGTAATTATGAAAACCATGTACTAGCATTAAGACCCTTTTCTAAGTGGAATCAAGAGGTCACTCACTTTATTACTGAATCACTTAAATAAAAATTACTTTTTTTAATTCACTTACCTTTCAAGCTTTTTCCTCTTCTTTATTACATCAAATTTATGATTTATTTGAGGTTTTTCCCCCCCCCCTATGTTTTCTGATTATTTATCAAGATTAAGTAGAAATACCATTTAGAACTTAAATTTTAGTAAAATCGCCCATGTTACATGGTGGCAAACAACTATAAATATCCAGTGTGATTTCTTCTTTTGTAAAACACTAAGTCAGAGTCCTAGCTAAATCTCTGCAACTCCACCTATTTCCTGTTTAGGCTTTGTTTAGAACCTACTAAGATCTGGAATTTAATCTAGCCCCATGCATTTCAGTACAGAACAGACAATACTGTAGGAAGCATTTGACCATCAACTCATGAGAGTTACTGTGCTCATGAGACGTGATTATGCCAGTCATTTTGACTTCTTACTGATTAAAATATTGCTGCAACACCATCGCTTATTCAGTAGGACTAAAATTTGATCACTGCTCGTGAGCTGACTGAAATACTCATTCTGCCCATAGCTAAAGTAGCCTCATTTGGTTATCATTCAGCTGATGACATCCAGAAGATGTAGCCCCAATATCTGCAGCATTCCCATTAGCGCATCCTCAAAGGACTACAAGCCAATAATTTGGCTTTCCTTGAGGTATGAGTTGTGGGTGGTACCAACGGGGATCATTACTTTGAGGGAGCAAATAATGAGATGTGTGGTCTTCCATAGACACACAGAAGACTGGAAAGCAGAACTCCTGTATCTTCCTCTGGTGGTTGGTGTTGATTTACTGTGCTAAATTGGACACAAAATTTATTGTCAAATTGTGAGTCCTTTAGGCACAAGAGTGACTACCAGTATTCTTACTGATTTCAGAGAAACAGTCTGCATGAGACTCTACTTACTGGTCTCTTTTTAGTCGAGTTATTCTGTACAGTTCTAGGCTCCTCAGTTCCAGAAGGACACAGAAATGCTGGACAGAGTCCAGGGCAGAGCTGCAAAGATGATGAAAGGAGTGGAGCATCTTCCTTATGAGGAAAGACTGAAGGAGCTGAGTCTCTTGGGAAAAAGGTGACTGATGTTGACAATGTTGACAAATATGTGAACGGTGGGTGTCAGGGTGTTAGTAGCATCTAATGACAGAACAACGGGCAATGGGTATAAGATGGACTAGAGGAGGTTCCACGTCAGTATGAGAAGGAACTTCTCCTCAGTGAGGGTAACAGACCACTGGAAGGGGCTGCTGAGGGATGTTGTGGCGTCTCGATCTCTGGAGACATTTAAAGCTTGCCTGGACATGTTCCTGTGTAACTTGATCTAGGTGATCCTGCTGTGGTGGGGGGATTGGACTAGATGATCTTTCAAGTTCCCTTCCAATCCCTAATATCCTATGATTCTGTGAAAACTGTGCTCTTGACTTTGGCAGAATCAAGTCAAAGTTGATTAATCTCTGGCTTTTTCCATTTTCCCTTCTTAAAATGTAAATAACATTTGTATTGGTCTTACTGGATTGCTGGATGACTGGGAACGTTTCTGCAAGAAAGGCATATGATCCCCAGAAAAAGGTATTGTATATGCACTTCTATGTGTACAGAATTATTTATAAATGCTTTAGCAAGTGGATAACTTGCTCTGGGCTTTTTCTGAATAGAAGTTTCTATATAAATGCAAATTATTTATTTCTAGTAGTAATATTTGTTTTTTCAGGCAAGTTTATTTTCCCTTTGTTTCCTGGCTCTGAACACCTAACAGATTCCACTTCACCTGTATTTTATTCAAAGTTTGTTTCACTTATGCCCACAATCTCCTTGTTCTATAGAAGAAATTGCTTTCAATTACACATATATCACAGCACTTAAACATTAGTCTCACTTTCCTGTGGTTAATAATTCACCTTATATTCTAACATCCATCAACATAAAATCAGCATAACAACTTTTATGAATCCCTTTATCATCAACACATTCCAAATGCTTATACTATTCACACTACAGATTCACATAGGAACTGGCTTAATAGCCCTTAAAGTTGCTGTAATGTTCACATCCTTTCAGTCTTAGAATTATTGTTCATGTTTGCAGACAAGACCCTTTTTAGTCATTTTAGGTTATTATCTCATATTTCTTTACACCCCCAAGCTGGATCTGCATCTCAATAAAGCTGGTGCAAACTGGTGTGAAACCACGATTGTTTATAGAGTTACTCCATGCTTGAGCCAGTGTAACCGAGTCAGATTTTCCTGGGGTTTGGCAGGTAAGAGGAAACGTGGAGGATGGAACTGGTTCTCTGTGGGATTTCTACAGCTTTTCGCTGGGTTACAGGCTTCTTCTGCTTTAACCTGTAAAAAGACTTATTTTACTTTGTACAAAAGTCTTATTCACTGACATTTTTCAGCCATGGAATGTCAAATAGAGTTGAAGTCATCGTTTTTACCTAGAGATTTTCATTCCTCACATTCACGCTCCTTCTCTGAACACAGTTCAGTGGTTCTAAGGTCTGGTTTTCCCATCAGCTACACACGCACACCTCCTATTGAAGTCAATGGGAGTAGCATGCACATCTGTCAGGATAATCAAGTCCCAAGTTTAGTATCACCATCAATTTACGACTTAATTTTATCATTTCCATAGGCCATCTGGGCTTTTTCTCTGTCGGAGTTTTCTCTGTGACTTTGTCTTCCTCTATTTGATTCTACTTCTGCCCCATTTCAATAACTCATTCTCTTCTGAGAGGACAGTTTTCCTACACCTCTGCACTTCCTTCTGCCCAAACCAAACTTTATTCCTTCAGACCACACAAAGCTCTAGAAATAGGCGCAAGTGAGGCGTGTCAGAGAGGCTGCTGAGACCTGTCTTTGTCAGTCATTGTTGGGTAGTATTCTGCTGTATTTTTAATTAGTGGCAATTATTAATTCATTAATTCATACTGCATTAACACATCCAAGCTCTAGTATGAACCTCCATTGTGCTTATTAATATACACCCACATAACAAGCTGTTAACTTCACTTTTTGGAGCATTGTATGAATAAAAAATGCAATTACAACTGTGACTATATTAATGGCCTGGTTCTTCATTCTTTTACGCTGTGTACATGCCAGAATATCTCACTGAGTGCAAAGAGACCAATGCATCAATATGTTGAATTTATAAGTGTGGCGTGACTTTTAGAGGATGGTTTATTTTAAAATAGAATAAGGGAGTGTTTCACTCCATATACCACAGAATCACAGAACACTAGGGACTGGAAGGGAACTCGAAAGGTCATCTAGTCCAATTCCCCTGCCACAGTAGGATCACCTAGACCAAGTTGCAGAGGAACTTGTCCAGGCGGGTTTTAAAAATGTCCAGAGGTGGAGACTCCACAACCCTCCTGAATAACCCATTCCAGTGCACTGTCACCCTCATCCAGTCCAGTGAAGAAGTTCCTTCTCAGACTGATGGGGAACCTCCTGTGTTTCAGCTAACACTCATTGCCCCTTGTCCTAGCATCAGATGACACTGAACAGAGCCTGGCTCCATCCTCCTCACACCCACCCTTCACATATTTATGAACATTAATGAGGTCACCCCTAAGTTTCCTTTTCCCCAAGCTCAAGAGACCCAGTTCCCTCAGCCTTTCCTCATATGCTGCCATGATGGGGTTCCTCAATGTACCTTAAATAAGGAATATACATTGATTAACTCTTCGAAAGACTAATCTATCTGCATAAAAATTATCCACTGGAGAAGGACTAGGCACTGAAGCCTTAAAAGCAACCAGCTACAAATAGGTGAGGGTGTCAGGCTGCAGCAAGTTTACAGATTTTGATGCTTTTTATTGACCAAAGGTTATCTGCCTCTAGAACTCAGATCAGACATGCAGATTTTCACACGTGATGCTTTTCAGAACAAACATGTCACAACCATTGTCACACCTGAGAGCACTGAGCACTCTCATTTTCTTGCAACAGCTGGAGGGTTAGCCTTTGTTCTTCCTCCCCTCAAGCCCTAGTGAGAAGTGGTGGAATGCACAGCACCATGCTGCAGACCAGGAGTGTTTCACAGTATCACAGTACATTAGGGGTTGGAAGGGACCTCAAAAGATCATCCAGTCCAATCCTCCCGCCAGAGCAGGACCACCTAGACCAAGTCACACAGGAACATATCCAGGCGAGTTTTAAACACCTCCAGAGAAGGAGACTCCACAAGTGTTTTTTGAGATGCCTCTGACAAAGTTCAGTTCTGTCACCTTTTCTGCCAGGTGAGTCACTGAGATTTCTACCTCCAGATGCGAGCTGGCAAACGGGCTGCAGCACTAGCAGATATGACACAGACACCCAACCATCTTCACCCACTGCCTATTAACAGGGT
>JAOXOE010000874.1:2830607-2866322 GCA_028565055.1 Phoeniculus purpureus
ACGGGACGGGAAGGGAAGGGAAGGGAAGGGAAGGGAAGGGAGAAGAGAAAAAATAGAGTCATCTTCCGACTGTAAGACCCTCTATGCCACCTTGCCCGCAGTTCTGCTGTGTGTATAGACAGATAGACGTCCACTGAAAACTTTCATTAAACTTATAACGAAAAATATTGCCTCCAATGGGAAGGGGATTTAACTCTTCAAGGCAGAGACCCTTTGCAAATAAACATTCATCCTGCTTTGTCAGACCTTCCCTGCTGAACTTCTCTTCTACTAGAATATTCATTTATGACGTAAAAGAAATAAAACCACGCTGTTACTTTGGGCTATCATTCACCTGTGTGAAAAAAGAGGTTTCTTTCTCTTCTTGCGTCAGAAAAGACCAAGGACTGATTGACATTCTTAGAAGAATGTCAGGCTTTCAGATCCAGACTCCTCAGACATTCTTTTACTCCTCAGAGCCCCTGCCCTAGAGGCTCTTGTCTGTCTTGTTGATTTGATTGTGGTCAGATAGGAAGACAGAGCTTTGATAGACAGCTGTTGTCTTGCTGGATACTAATAGATTTGATTTGGCTTATGCCTCTAGTTTGTTGTTATTCTTGTTAAGTGTTCTCTTTTTCTAATGTCTATTATATTCAAAAGAATTGTTAAATGCCTGAAAAATTCTTCCACTCATGAGATGAGTCAGGGCATTTCACATTTCAAAGAGCTTTACAATTTAAAAGGAGGAAAACCAGAATTCAGTTGAGGGATACACAACTTCCAGTGATGCCAGTAAGGCAGAACTTGATATCAGATATACTTGAGGTCTGTGTCATTGAGCACGTTTATCTTGATCTGAAGATGTCTTCCACCATTATCTGCTGTTCTCAGTGCCTGGCTGTGAGACCAGGACCGTATTGAGCCTTGGTGGTGTTTGCATGGAAATGTGCAGTATCATAGAGACTCCTCTCTTTTACATCATTTCTAGAAAAGGTGTCTTAGCAAAAGCTGCCAGACACACCATCAGAACACTAATATAGCAATGGCATATTCATCCTATTTTTATGAAGAGCTGATCCCGTGCAGTTTTTTTACTGTAAAAGAAATGTCTGTAATAGTGTGAAAGTTTCAGCGTAACAATGAAAAGCTGTTTCTGCAGGTTCCGTTACTTAAATGTCTGTCCATTTCCCTGGGACCTCAGTTTTCACCGTTGAATGCTGCTGTTGTGATAAGATGGCTGCATCAGAGGAAACCCTGTGAGAACTGGGGACTGAGGTAAGGGATAACCCTCTATTTCATATTTAATTCTGTACAGCTTCATCTGTACAGAGACTTCTCAGTTCTGAATAGCTGCTTTTTTTTAATAACATATTAATAATTGGCACCACTGAGGGAATGTGCAGAGTCTGAAGTGACATTATGATCAAGTACCATTATTTTCAAAATGTGGCTTTAATTCTCCTCTTAGGCTTGAATAAATCAATCGTAACCTTTCTGAAAAGTTGAGAGAGCTATAGGTGTGACAGTGTAGAAGGGCACAGAACCGTACTTATGCCAGGATGATACCTTATCCTCCACAGACCTACTCTTGATGTCTTTGCATGCCATCTGTTGAACTTGCTAACCAAGGCAAAACGTCCTTATTAAATCCCGTTTGATTTTTCACTGTCGTTACCAACACAGACAGAGTAAGAGTTGTTGTGTTTCCTTGCTGACTATTAGAAAGGCTGCAGTGAGATTCTCTCACTGTAAGTGTAAGTGTAAGATGTAAGTGTATGCATTAAAGGATGACCCTAAGAAAGAAATTATACTGACAGGAACCCTATCAAGATTTGCCCTATAGATTTGACCTTCCTTTCTTAGATTGTCCACCTTTCAGATCAAGTGATGAACCCTTAGCCACAATAAATGCGTAATAAAATGAAGGAAGGAGTCCAGGTTTCACCTTCTTCCACCTCCTTGCATCTCCTTTACAGTGTTTTTCCTGCACACATGACTTAGGGGGCAGAGCAGCAAAAGTCCTTCTGTTTTAGCATGGACTAGGAGTATTATTTACACTCTG
The DNA here is from genome assembly GCA_028565055.1 of Phoeniculus purpureus. Lineage (NCBI taxonomy): Eukaryota > Metazoa > Chordata > Aves > Bucerotiformes > Phoeniculidae > Phoeniculus > Phoeniculus purpureus. The sequence goes on from JAOXOE010000874.1 coordinate 2,832,649, forward strand.
CCTCAAGGGAGGCATTCCAGTTGCTGCATAAGCCATAGCGTGCACAGATGAATCCTGAATTGCACATCAGTCTCAAATACTGAGGATGATCTATAAAAGTGCAAATAAATCAAAGGATTGAAATTCCCCAGGCTCTGTATTCTGTGGGCCAGTCCTTGTAGTACCACAAAATTCCTCCTCCAAATATATCCATCTCGGAGGTACAGTTGAAACTTTAGAGCGTTAACATTCTAGTGGAATATGGATATGAGGAGACAGACATCAGTACAGACAGATAACCCTTCAGAATAAGTATATTTTTTCCAAAATAAGATTCTGCAGAGATGATAATATATGGAGGAGGAGAACCTCAGGTCATTTCTTCAGAAAACATTTTTCTTTTGTGTGCTGAAACGTATTTATTTACAGGAAAAAAATCATCCTTTAATGGGTCTGAGAAAAGCCTCTTGGCACACTGAGACCAATCTCTTTTTTATTAATTTTACAGCAAAAGGTCAAAACTATATCTATTAAGTATATTTATACAGGAAAGTGCTAGGCACACTCGGTTACATAATGAGATTGACATCCGTGTCTTGTAAGATAATGATCTCGAGACAGAGTCCCGGTGTAGCTCTGATCAAGCTAATAGAATCGACTTTGGACCCTTTTGTTTCATCCAAACTCTTAAACCAAAATTAATTCAGTTAATCTTTCAAGAAAATTGTCTTAATTTTGGGTGCTTTATTCAAGATTATGGTCTGTGATGACTGAATTTCTTCATGTCTGGCAACAGTGACTGCTTAAACTCATGCTTTGCTAAAGCCCATCTGTGAAATCTGCATGATTTCCTGAGCAGAGTTTTCACAGAATCAAAGAACATTAGGAATTGGAAGGGACCTTGAAAGATCATCCAGTCCAATCCCCCTGCCAAAGCAGGATCACCTAGAACCAGTCACACAGGAACCTATCCAGGCAGGCTTTAAACGTCTCTGGAGAAGGAGACTCCACAATCCCCCCAGGCACCCCTTTCCAGTACTCTATCACCCTCACTGTGAAGATGTTTTCTGTGACTTGAGAAGATTCCTGGAAAGAAAGGTAGTGTAACTGTAGGAAAGCAGAGGTCTTTCCTCAGGTCTCAGATCAAATGAAAAAAAATTGAAAGGAAGGTTTCCTCACACAAAGGTTTCCTTGTACTGTCTAACCTTTCTCTTTGGCATGACAGAAGACAACACTCTTATCTACAGCCACATGTATCTGAACTGTTACCTGATGAAGGAGAAAAAAGCTCTATCTATGACTGTGAAGTCCATCAAAATTTGTATCCCACGCCATAGTTTTACAGGTGGTACAAAACCTTGTTTAAATTCTTTGCCATTAATTGTGTTTTTGGAGATATTCCTGTGCGACTTGATCTGGGGCACCCTGCTGTGGTGGGGGGACTGGACTGGATGATCTTTTGTGGTCCTTTACAATCCCTAATATTCCGTTGTTCTGTGGCTCTGTGGTTCTGTGTGTGACTTGGTCTAGGTGATCCTGCTGCGGCAGGGGGACTGGACTGGATGATCTTTCGTGGTCCCTTCCAATCCCCGAACTTCTGTGATTCTGTGATGCCTACCCCTCACAAGCAACCACACTTTTTTTTCCCCTATTGGAGGCATTCAAACGATTTGCCACGCTTGGTGTTCTGGGTGGATGTGTGACTTTTTAGAGACATTGACTATAGCACATTTACTTAATTTATCACAATTGCAGAAACATCTGTGCTTAGCAAACTTTGTTAAACTACTGGAAAATCAGTCCTTAAAACTGTTGTCCTTATACAGAGGGAAAACCCCAAACTCACAACAAAAAACCCCCACACTTTCTCATTTATTAAAGATGTTATTTTTCTTTTTACTCCGAGGCTTTGTGAGTTTCCACACTGAGGTTGAAAAATTAACTGAATTTAGCAATAATGGATTGACCTTTCATCTCGCTCACCTAAATTTCTCCATATAAGATTCACAAGTTTAGTCTTATTCAACCAGTGATCATAGAATCATCATAGAATCATTAGGGATTGGAAGAGACCTTGAATACAGGAATCCTCTGAAGATGAAGAAGGCAATATAATATCGTGACACACAAGGAGAGGAGGTTGAGTTATCCTGTGGAGGTGCTGAGTTCTGTCCACTCTCTGTTTGCCTAAGATGACAGCAAAAAATGCTTTAGGAGGCTGAAGATAAATGCTGTGAACACCATCCCAAGATAAAGAGCTCAACAACTAGCCATAAGATAGTTAAACACCTGAACATTTAAAGGCTGAAGTGGATGAAATTTCTTGGGCATTTGTGCTTCTCAATCCCTATTTCCTTTGAAATTGTCACTCCACCCCCTTAACTGGACACCCGAATCTGTACGCGTGTTCAGTTCTGAGAATTTAAGAATTCATTTTGACTGAGCTCTAGAGGCATAATCCTTGTTTGGCCTCCTGAGATCTTGTTCTCTTAGTACTGTGAACATTTCAGAGAAAGATACACAGTTCACAGATGCCAGTTCATAACTGTGACCTCCTGGGACAACCTACTCATTGCCACAGAACAGCAGCAGGGACACAGAACTTGGCTAATAAGATCCTTGGTTAAATCTGTGTAGTGTTCTTGATTTACCTAGAATTGAAGATTCCCAGAAGTTTCCTGAGAAACTTTACACCGTGAAGACTTCCATAGTGTTTTCGGTTGCCAAAGGACACAAACAAAGCAGAGGAACTGAGAGTTCACCTCGAAGTCACTGACTTTCAAGTTAAAAGAAAGATGCTAAAAGGCTGTTTTCATAAAACAAAGCAAGCGAGCTAAATGTTTTCTGCATGTAATTGAAAAATTGTCTCAGCAATAAAAAATACAGAGCAATGGCATGTAAATAACCCATCAACTTGAGGCCCAGTATATCTTTGTCCAACAATAATACCTGGACTGTTAAATCTCTGTCACAGGTGCTTTATGTTCCTTTACAGCACCGTGCTGTGTTTTGCCTTCTATAGGTTGTACTGAAAATATATTCTCTTCCTTCTGGTAAAATGATGATGTTTACTGGATTTCACTATGATGTAGAAATAAGAAATAAAACAGCAATAACACAACATAAGTGGGAAGGATTTCACAGCACTTGGCCATTCATCTGGATCTGTAAACACGAGCTGTAAATACTCTAGTATGAATGAGATGTATGATTGTTACTGCAAAGTTTTTTGAAGAGAGAGAAAGTCCTTATCCTGTTCTCTGCTAAGATACACCGATCATTTCCTGAGAGACACACTAGGCATCCCAGTGTACCTGAACTTCAAGCAACTTCTGCTTTAGCCTACAAATAATTGAATACTGATGACACGAACCGTTATTACCTGTGTCTAGGGATAAATACAGCTGGTCTGAGAAAATTCATCTCATGTTGGATAGCTGAAGTTAAGATTTTCCAACGTTAGTAACAACCTTCATAAATTTATAACTGGATCTTGAAGTCGTTCATCTTTTCAGTCAAGATATCTAGTCAAGTTTCCCAAAGAGAACAATGTTATGTCAGCCCAGTTAACCTCATAATGGCAGTCAAATATAAGAGCAGAGTTCATCAGTACTTATCCTACTCTCAGTGGAGGGAAGGACATATAACAGTGAGATAAAGCCCGTTCCAGAAGTTATGCCATTCTATCTCACTTCTGGATCATCAAAATAATGTTCAGGTTTAACAGAACTTATAATACTATTAATTTACCTTTCCTTGCTGCAGAACCTAAGGCTAGACAAATGAGTACAGGGCTTAGAGTACAGCAAACATGCAAAACATTTTTGCATAATGAGGTGCTTGGGATGCTACTGGAAAGATCTAGTCCAGTTCTCTTCCCACAGAAGTCAGAAAGTGATGTGTCCCACCTCTCAGCATAATTGTTATAATAAATGTCACAGAATCACAGAGCATTAGAGATTGGAAGGGAGTTTGAAAGATCATCCAGTCCAATCCCCTCACCACAACAGGATCACCCAGATCCAGTCGCACATGAGCACGTCCAGGCAGGTTTTAAACATCTGCAGAGAAGGAGATGCCACAACTCCCCTGAGCAGACCGTTCCAGTGCTCTGTCACCCTCATTGTGAAGAAGTTCCTTCTCGTACCAATGTGGAACCTCCTCTGTTCCAGCTCACACCCCTTGTCCTATCTCTAGATGACACTGAGAAGACCCTGACGTATTCTGTCAAAAGACAAGTACAGACAAATAACAAAATTTGAGAACTCTTATAATTCCTTTAAAATTTGCATTTGTAAATGAAATATTTGCATATTTTGAAATAATGGATTTTTTAGAAACAGGAGTATTAATATGTTCTCACAAAAAAACGTTCGGCATCTTATATTCAACAACTAAAAATGTATTTTTTTTTTAAGTAAACCATGTTTTATTCTGCAAACGGCTTTTTTTTTTTTCTCACATGAACCTTTTTGCATTAAGAAAAAAATGTCAGAAAATTTAAAAGCAATATTTCTCCTGTCAGTTTTTACCTTGTGTTTCCAATCAATGATCTGGCAGCTAAAACGACTCCTATTCTTCCTTCAAATTATGCTGCTCGCAGAATCACTGAACATTTAGGATTGGATAGGACCTCGGCTGTTGTTTAATTGTGGTCTACTCTGCACACAGCCTTCAGATCCCTGGTCTCGTCATGTGCCTGCATTGCTTGCTTTCTGTCTTTCTCCCACTTTTAACTTATCTTTAAAGCCCACTCTTTACCATTTGTTCTAAAAACTAACCTCTGTAACTGTTTCCACACTTTTCTTTCCAGATGCTGCTGCCAACTAATTATCCCCCAGGGAATTAAGCCTGAATTTCACCCAGTACTGTTTGGCTCGTAGGACACATTCCTTGAATCCGCAAGACTTTTAGCTTCGTTTTGATTTCCTCTCTCAGGAAAACTCAAATTAAATAGTAATTTTAACTCCAAAGCAAGTAAAAGCCCAGAGAAAAAGTTGGAATGCAACAAGCAGAGTCTAAATAAAAAAATAAATTATTTCACCCACCGGGCCATTTGGTGATACTACCTAAGAGGCTGTGACGATTAATAAGTACAGATCTCCCCCAAAACAACAAACTTACTATGAAAGCAGCACCATGTTAATTATACCAGGTTTGATACTAAAATAAATACTCCTGAAGTGTTTGCACATCCCTCTTTTCTTCTCATATGCTGTATTTTCACTATAAGAGTGGTGGTTGGTGAAACTCAAGACTAAAAACCTCATTTATTCCTGCTTGAGTAATTAATTGGGTACAAAATTATTGCTGCCAAGTCATAGAATCACAGAATCATTAGGGATCAGAAGGGACCTTGAAAGATCATCTAGTCCAATCCTCCTGCCACAGCAGACCAAATAGACAACTAGACCAAGTTGCACAGGAACACAAAATCACAGAATCACAGAATCATCATGGCTGGAAAGGACTTCTAGGGTCATCGAGTCCAACCTTTATCCTATTATCTAGCTGCTAGACCAGATCCCTAAGCGTTGCATCCACCTGTTCCTTAAACACATCCAGGGATGGTGACACCACCACCTCCTTGGGCAATCCATTCCAGTATCTAACCACCCTCTCAGTAAGGAACGTCTTTCTAACATCCAATCTAAACCTCCCCTGATGCAACTTGAGGCCATTCCCCCTCGTCCTATCATCACTGATCTGAGAGAAGAGACCAACACCAGCCTTGCTACAACCTCCTTTCAGGCAGTTGTAGAGGGCAACAAGGTCTCCTTTCAGTCTTCTCTTTTCCAGACTAAACAGCCCCAGACACATTCAGGCAGGCTTTAAACATCTCCAGAGAAGACTCCACAACTGCCTTGGGTAGCCTCTTCCAGTGCTCTGTCACCCTCACTGTGAAGAAGTTCCTTCTCATGTGGAACCTCCTGTGTTTCAGCTTACACCCATTGCCCCTTGTCCTATCACTAGATGACACTATCACTAGATGAGTCCTATGACTAGATAAGCTAGAACCTTTCTAATCTTGTACTGTTGACAAGGATATTTCCTTTATTTTATACAAAAAGTAGAAAATATGTGGTTTTAAACATTTTTTCAGCACTGTTTAGGTTCTAGTCCCAAAAGCTCATGACTATGTTGGCTGTGGCTTAACTCAGTTAAACTAATTTAGAACCAGAGGTGGGTGCTTGCCCACGTTGTATAGGGCAGCACTTCTGCCTCTTCTCCCCACAGTCTTAGAGCCCATTGGTGAATTTGGCAGATAAACAGCTATGTCCAGTGCTTCCAGTTCAAAGGAGGATAGAAGATGAGGCTCACCAGTGCTTGAGCCAGTCTTACCTCTTGGCAAAATTCTTGCTCCTTTTCTTCTGTTACGTTCTACCTCTTAACATGCAGGAACAGGGAAGACTCAGAAGAAGCAGTCTGAGCTTCATGTTCTCTCCTCCTATTTCTGTATGAAGAAATAGGTTTGGATTTTGAATTGTGGGGGTTCTGAATTGTGGGCATCTTTTTGACTACTACTGTGCATTAGATGAGGTAAACTTAGGACAGAAATAAAGCACAATGCTCAAGTTGTTAATATCATTTCAGGGATCTATGTGTAAAAAATCAATTTTTGTTATTCACAACCTTTTTTCTTCTTTCCTCCCTCAATTACCTTATTGAACAGTAAATTCATGCACTTATTTATAAATTAAAAAAGACATATCTTCTCCCTTTTTTTTTTTCCTAGAGGAACCAAAAACAGCCTTATTTAATCCCAGTGTTGGTGGAACCTTATCAAGGGAAAATTTGTCTCTAATGTTCCTGCAGAAAGTCATTGTATGAAAATAGATTTTACATTTGCTTAGTTATTAATTTCACCTCATTTTATTTTTCAAATATATGTTTACACATAATCTCAGCAGATGCAGTAGTCTGGCCACGACTGTTAAAATTCAAGTAAATTATTTCACATGTGCCAGATAATTATTATTAATAATAATGCTTAACACAGCTACATAATTTTATCTCCTCATTTCATACGAGAAGCAGGAATGAGGGAAGTATATCTTTTAATTAAAGTACTTGAATACTAAATAAATATGTAAAGCAAACATTTTGAAAAGTTGATCCTAGGGAACAAAAGTGGGTAGGTTTCATAACAGCTAAACACCATTACCTGCTATTGAATTCCACTGCGGAGAGTGGATTAACAGCTGTTGTCAGAAATTGTTGGTGTAATGGAATTATTTATGGTGTCATCTGTTTAAGTCTTGTGGGAAATGTTCACACAGTCTGTCAATGAAGTGCATGAATACAGCTAAAGCATGGTTTATTGACTATTTCAGATTATTTCATTTTGTGTGTGGTGAAACAGGCAAATTTGAAAGTGTTAACCTTAACTAGCTTCTCTGAGTTTATCTAGCCAGCATTAAACCTGATTTGAGACACAGCTCTCTTTTGTTCTACCACTGACCCGGCTCCATCGGCACCACGGTGTGGTTTACCCAGAAGTTCACGTTTAATAAATACAATAGCTGATCTTTCTTACAAAGAATGCTGCCTTGTAAAAGATTGATGGAGACTAGTCCTCATCCACTCGTTCTCATCTGGTACCTCAAAAAGCCGTTTTGGATGAAGCTGTATGTCTGCGTGTGTTCTTTTCACTTCTCTGCACTTCTGCCACTGTGTCTCTTGGCTAGGGCTAGAAGCAGCACTGCAGAAATGCCACCAGAAAAGGCTGTGCTACTGGGGAATAGACGAGGCATGTTGTTTCAGATTTAATTAGAAAAGTTTTGTACAGATTTGCTCTGTAGGCCACATTTCAACATTAAAGTTGAGGGCAGCTGATGCCATCTGCTCCATTTAATGCAAATTCAATGCAGCCCTTCGGCTCTTGGCAACTTACCAATACAGTCCTCAAAGTATTTGGGCAAAGTATGACCACCCCTGCTGCATTGAGTGCCCCTGTTTTCTCCCCTTTCTTTTGTGTGTCACCCTTTTTGAAAATCAAACCCTCTTTCTGTTTATGGGGGTCACCCCTTCCTGCTTATGCCTCAGCACCTAAGCAGTGGTGGATTTTTTGTGCTCCTGTGGCTGGTCTTGTATGATTTCAAGAAAAACCCAGTTCCTATCAATCAAAAAGCCAGCACTCATCATTAGTCTTCTGGGACACATGCTGCAAACCCTTAGGACCAGCTTTTCAAAGAAGGAGAATATTGTTTCTGATGTGAAGTTGATGGATGTTTCATGTACCGCGTGTGACAATGACACAAGAATTTCCAAGAGCAGAGGATCCTCCCAAACCTGTCTTAGCTGCTTTATGTGATCCAAGCTTTAAAGAACATCTATACCTCACTTCTTAATGGGTGCCAATATTGAAAAATACAAAGAGGTGCCCAGGAGAAAAAGTTGTTGCTAGAAAGTAATTATTTGTCATGTTATCTATCCAATTCAGAAGGGAACTGCCAGAGAGCAGGGGTCTGGTTTTCTGGTGTCTCAGCAAAGCACGACACACAGCTGCTGAAGAGTGGAAATTAGCTATGAACTAAAAATGAGTAATTAATTACTTTCACCCTTTTTCTTTTTTAAGCACCTCTATGAAATGTCATAAAAACATGTCTGAACAAGAAACAGACTTCTAAAGTTCTCTTTAACAAATCAGGATACATCAAAGGAAAAAAGAAGCATACTTAAGCCGACCCATGGTTATCAATGTTTAACCTTATATTTGCCTTAGTAGGCTCAAATGATTATTCTTATTTCACAGAAGGAGATGGTAGACAAGGGGAATTCATCTGAGCCACCTGGGAAATCTACTACAGAACCAGGAAACAGGCTGCCCAGGGTGATGGTGGAGTCACTGTCCCTGGAGATGTTCAAAACCACAAAGCTGTGGCACTAGGAATTATGGTTTACTGGGCATGGCGGGGTTGGGTTGACAGCTGGACTTGATGCTCTTGGAGTTTTCTTCCAGTCTTAATGATTCTATGATTCTATAAAACTTGTCCACTTGCTGAGACACCATAAAAGCTATTAAGTAGTGTATGTCTTGGTCATGGAAATATCATACCAAAAGATAAGACATTTGATGTGCTGTTGTCGTGATGTTTCTCTAGGATAATTGCGCTCTTGATACTTGAGAGAGGAGGAATCAAGTGGTTTTAAAGATGCAAATGGATGGAGACAGAAGGAGAGAACAGAGTGCAACAAGCCTGTAACTCTTCTTGTAATGTGCTTTGAGATCTGTATTCCTGGATGTTGATAGAAATCCAGTCTACAACACAGTGGCAGGGACAAAACTACTGCAGTTACATGTGCTGAGGGAGTTATAGATATGAAGTCACCTTGCTGGAGCTAAAAATAAATAAGGAATAACAATCACAAAAGACAAATACGTCTGTCTGTCTATTTATTGATCTATCTACCTGTCTATCTACCCATCTCTCTCTCTCTCTCTCTCTCTCCCTCTGTATACCTATCTACCTATCTATCTACATACCTATCTCTCTCTGTACATCTACCTACCTACCTACCTACCTACCTACCTACCTATCTCTATCTATCTATCTATCTATCTATCTATCTATCTATCTATCTAATCTATCTATCTATCTAGCTATTTGTTTATGTATTTGCTTGTTCGCATACTTACTGGATGTAGACAGACAGACGGACATTTGAAAATCTCACTTCTTTGGGATGGTAGAAAACAACTGAGTTGGGTTATTCCAAGAAGCTCTTACTCTCTATCCTTGAAAGTCCTTGTTGTTCACCTAGAAAACATATTACATAAGTTCATCTAGTGATGGCAACATTCCCACTGCAAGCATAAGGTCCTCTGTGGAGGACCTGCAGAGGTATTTACCAGCTTACATTTCTATAGCTTTGTAATTTTTTTCAGAGCTTCTTCTTGGGACCTCCAGAGATCCAAGTGGAAAAACTAGAGTTTGAAAATTATTAAACTTAGAAAATGTAAAGGATTTTACATAACCAAAGCAGACAATTCCAGTTTAGGTACCTCTGAGAGAGTCACTTGAGGCTGTGTTTATAACCTGTGGACAGTAATGGACACTTTTGAGGCTCAGTTTTTGGTGACAAAATTTAGATTACTGCTTTAATAAGACATGAGTCACACAATACAAGAACCCTTGTTTTCTTCTTTGATCAGAGAGGGTTAGTGGGTCATACAGAGACCTCTACACTGCCACTTTCTTCAGCAAATGTTCAATATTTTGTAAACATACTGCTTCAACATTCACAGAATCACAGAACATCAGGGATTGGAAGGGACCTCGAAAGGTCATCCAGTCCAACCCACTTTGCTAGAGCAGGTTCATCTATATCCAGTCACAGAAACACAGAACAGTAGGGATTGGAAGGGACCTCAAAAGATCATTTAGTCCAATCCCCCTGCCACAGGAACTTATTCAAGTGGGTTTTAAATGTCTCCAGAGAAGGATGACTATGAAATTATTTCAATTAAAATGGTAAATACTATTACTTCTTCCATTTCACATGGGGAAAAACAAACAAATAGTACTTCAACCATCCTCAGCTCGTGCTGTTCCCTGCTCTGACACTCAGAAGAGTGACTGGTTTTTTTTCCCTTGTATTTAAGATGATTTTACTTTTGGAATTTGTTATTGTTAGAGACTGGTAGCGCACTTGTGTTTGACTTTGTTTCATAACAGAAATCTTGCTATGGGAAAGATTCTTAATACTATGCATTTTTAAATCCGATCAAGTTAATAACACGGCTTAGGGCTCACTTTTCCATTTACAAAGGTTGAATGTGTGTTTATGTTTATATGTAAACATAAGCTGTCTTTCAACCTTGTTTGAAAAGTGGTAGGTTGCCTAGAAGAATGATTTGCTAAGAATCTATCAACTTTTTTTCAATTATGCATACAAAATCAATGTAATCAGTAGAAAAAAAAAACCCAACTTATTTCTAAATCAGATTTTTAACTCTCCTGGGTGAGTCTATCATTAGAACATCACAAATTTTTCACAGCACTCTTGAGAGGTAGAGACATGTTTCCTTCCCCATTTTACAGGAAGGCATAAATGGAAAAAAAGTAGACATTTTACAATCTGTCTCCATCTGCCTGCAGAAGGAGTTAGAGTCAAACATCAGGATCTGTTCTTAAGTGATTTATCACATGATTTCAGACCGATGCAATGCTAAAATATCAGTAAATCAGGTAGGGAATGAATAAAAAACCAGAACATTACAATGGCAACTCTGAATAGGAAACTATGGTGAATGCTTGTAGGGGGAATCCCTATAGGTTCAGATTTTCACAAAGGATCTGGACGACTCTGTGGCAGGGCGATTGGACTAGATAATCTTTCAAGGTCCCTTCCAATCCCTAACATTCTGTGATTCTGTGAACCGTGACTTGAATCAGATGATTTTGGAGAGCATGTGAGTGTTCATATGACTAGATGCAGCTTAAACCAGAAGTGACACAACATTATTGAGCCGTTAAAAACTCCAAGAACTAGATGTCTAATAATCAAGATAGAACCAAAACAGACATATTGAAGAACTGTTGTTCTACGAACTGAAGACTTTGTGAGTATTTTGAGATATCACAGATTTTCATAGATTATGATGTAACCAAGAAAGAAAATGTCACACAGAAGATTACCTGAATCACACAAATTTTGTATCTAACTACTGAGTGCTTTACATCGGAAGATATCACAGAATCACAGAATGACTGAACCTTAGACATTGGATCATCCAGTCCAATCCCCCCGCAACAGCAGGATCACCTAGACCAAGTCACACAGGAACATGTCCAAGTGGGTTTTAAACATCTCCAGAGAAGGAGACTCCACAACCCACCCTGGGCAGCCCCTTCCAGTGCTCTGTCACTCTCACCATGAAGAAGTGCCTTCTCATATTTATATGGAACCTCCTATGTTCCAGCTTGCACCCATTGCCCCTCGTTCTGTAGTGTTTGTGAATTCAGATCACGCATTAAAAAAAGATGTTTCCAGTAAAACGATGGTAGAGGTTATAACAAACAAATGTAACATGAGCTATTCACAGGGTTGTGGATGCAAAAATAGAAAGGTTAGGGAGAAGACAGTGTTTTCTCTGTCTGTAAATATTAGTCCAGTTTAACATACCAGCATTAAGGGTTGTAGGGTTTTTTTTAATCTTTTATATTACATTGAGCTTTAGATAAGGTTCTGACTCAAAATACTTCTCTTTCAGGAGATGGCTGAAGAAACAAGCATCATTAGGGATGATACACTAGGTAAGGGAGATGGGGAATTTAGTTGATTGTTTCAGCTGTGTGGTTACCTAGAAATATAGCACGTTATGGGGCTGCTCTTTCTGCTTTGATATATTGTGTTTGTCAGTGGTGCCTGCCACACTCAGATAGCCACCTCTTCTTGTTTTGCAAATGCAACTGTCTCAATAAGGATAATTAAATAAAGCCCCTGAGGTCCCATGTACCACAGTTTCCATTTCTTTCTTTCTGTTCTAGCCCAGGAAGCAAGCTGGGGTATTGTATCTGCTCACCACCTCTCAGTTTCTATTCAGAAGAGCTGTTGCTGCATCCTTGCAATATATGGACACAAGATTCTACTATCAAGACTCAAATTCAAAATTCTCCAAAGTAATTGTCATCTTATGGATTCCTTTGTTTGTCTAGACTGCACAGGGTGAGTGAAAGGCTTTTGCTTCAGGGGGACTGTCTGCTAGGCATTTGACCTGCCATTGCATCAGTTTCACAGAATCACAGAACATCAGGGATTGGAAGGGACCTCAAAAGATCATCTAGTCCAATCCCCCTGACACAACAGGATCAGCCAGACCAGGTTGCATCCAGGTGGGTTTTAAATGTCTCCAGAGAAGGAGACTCAATTCCAGTCATTCTTATTTCTGATGATTGGACCCATATCCTCAGAACCACATATCAGGAGCTATAGAATGAATTAAACTGAACAAATCAAAGCCTATGATAAAAAAAGATTAAAATTAGTTTCGGTAAAGACTTCTCTAAAACAACCTTTCACAATTTTCTACCCCTGAAACTCCAGACAAGGCAATCAAAGATACGCCATGCACATCACCAGCTTCTGTGTGTTAATTGCTTGTTTCACCACAAAAGTCTTAAATGACTGCACTGAAAATTAAATAAAAGAAAAAGAAAATGATGCCCTGGTTGGATGTAAGTCACCTGGGAAAATCAGTATGGTAAATTTTTAATAAGAAGATGAAGCATTGAGTGATTTACTGCTAATCCCATTGCGTGAGCTGGAGGAGGCTAAAGAACAAAGGTTTATGGTCCCTTTGGAGATTTGTTTCATCTGCACATCAGCCTACAATTAATGGCCATTTAACTGTTGTTCTCCTGCTGGACATTGGTGGATTGATTCAGTAAATAAAAGTGACAGAGCAGTGTCCCATGGCAGTATAATAGAAACTGGCTGCACCTGTTATTTGCGAATCATTGCTTGCCAGGGCATTGACCTTTTCTAGTCTAGCTAAAACTAATAGGAGAAATTATGGGACTGATTACTTAAATTTCATTATAAGATTGTGTGACAGAATCTCAGTTTCTTGAAATTCTCTGCAAACCACAGTACCATGTCTGTATTATCAACTCCTCCCCTTTTCCTAACTAGTCATTACCTGGTGGTAATGACCACTTGGTTAGTTAACTCTCATCAAAGCAAAAAGCAATGATTATCTACACTAAGGGCTTGTTGGGAGCAAAAGTCTACCATGTAATGAGCAGTACATAACATCAAAGTCTTCTCTCTTTTCCTCTGTCTTAGTGAATAAAAGAGGGAGGAAGGTTTAAGTTGAGAGAAAGAAAAAAACCATTAACTCAGACCAAACCCCAAAAAGCTGATGCAGTTCCTCCAAGCATCTGTGCTTTACATCCCAATCCAGTTACAAAACAGCTGCCATCAGATAACTGAGCATTTACAAATATTTAATGACAGATTTGTCCTCTATTTCAGCTGCCAGAGATATGACAGGAGGGGTGGGAATAGATAAGGGAGTGGAAGGCAGGACAGGCTGAATTAATTTCTTCTGCTGCTGCCATTGTTGTAGCTGAAGTTAGTAGAGAAAAGAGAAAGTGCTCAGAGTTTTACAGTTGGCCTGACACTGTCATTGGCTCTGTTCCTCCTTTGGGACTGCAGCTGCTCTCCAGAAACACACTAGTTACAGGGATGGATCCAAAGTTGGTCAAGAGTCCAAAAGAGTGGGATTTGTCAATAGGGAATTCAGCAGGGTTTGCACAGGACGTGCAAGATAGGATCAGGATTATAGGACGTGAGCAGAACTGTTTTCACAGCTAAGTCTGTGGCTGGGGTTGAACAAATTTATTCAATAAATTCATCTTGATGACAGCAAAGCAGAAGCCAGTAGTCCATCTTTTCCTGTTTGAATTGAGGAAAAGTCTCTATGGAAGGGGCATCCTTAAACATGCAGAACAAACATATCCTTGGGAGAAGTACGTGGAGAGTTAGAAGGCAGTGGTTGGATTGACTCTAACCTGAAAACCACAGATGTAGGATTACATTATCGCTCATTTCTCTTCTTGTGTTCACACCACATGGCTGGAATATTGCCTCTGTCTTTAGAACATTCTCCTCACCACAGCTTACCCTGGAGGGGAAGAGTCAAAAGCATAACCCACTCACATGGCCGGGTATCCAAGGAAGTGCAGGCACTGTGTGAGCTGCTGTGCTGCAGAGCTGAGCTGCAGGAGTGAGGCAAGGATAGAAAAGCATGCTTATTAAAGATTCCCTGATTAAGACTAATGAAATGGTGATATCCTCAGCGCCAGCATTTGTCTGACTACCCTCACGCTGTTCTCCAAAACTGGGCAAACGCAGGTGCAGGCAGGCTGATACAGGAGGCCAGCTGAAACAGGTACAGAGTTGGTCTGGGGTGAGGAGCACAGCATGAATCCTTAGCCCCACTATGCCTCCTGGCAGGAAGCAGTGACACAACTGAATAAAAATGTGGCTGGACTCATTTGCTGCACAGCTCAGGCTCTCTGCAGAAAGTCAGACATTTTAGTCTAACGATCCCAAAATTAACCTGCTGTGTCCAAATGGATTTTGATCAATTTGATTCTGTTCTATCAGCATTTGTGTCTATGAAAATAAGAAGAGAGGGAAGCAATGGGGAAAAGACGGACAAAATAGTGAAGAAAGTAAAGGAGTTAATAAAATCCAAACACAGTAGAGTGTGTCAGATGTCTGCCAGGCATTGAATGTCAAGCATAGACTGGTGCCACTGGAGCTGGAATCCACTGCAGCGGAGAGCCATGGAGAGACCTGGGTGCTGCAAAAGTAGTTCCTGACAAATATGAATAAGATGACACTATCAGAAAAATACCCTTGTATCTTTGAAAATGGTATCGGGTTTTTTGGAGGCTCTAATTTTGTGTGTCTCGTAGCATCAGTTGTGCTGCCGTGAACCAAGTATTACTATGCATATAATCCCAGAAAGCAGAGAAGTCTGAGAATCCGTGAAGAAATAACCCACTACTGTCCTCCAGCAAAAAAAGGGGTCCCATAGTGCAAACATGGCAGTCAACACAAAGACTTCACAAGGGAGGTTCTGAGGAAAGATAGTAGATGAGAAGACAAAGCACAGAAAAGGAAAAAGGCTGAACCAAAGCTGTGCAGTGTGATAGTAGGAGATGCCTGGAATATACCACAGGTCTTCTGATTCACTTCAAAGTGTATCCAGTAAATTAATATTCACTAGAAAGTCTTCTCTACAGTGAATTGGAGCATATCTTCATGCAAACAGACCATCAAATTCTGGGAACTGTCTGAAGCCATGGAAAATTCTAAGGTTTAACACAGTGGTGTTATGGTGGAGGTAGAGCAATTAACAATGACATTTTGACTACTGATCCAGACATTTCTTGCTAATTTTTTCTATTTCCTACCTTCTGTGTTTGTCCATAATTGCACATCTGCTTGAACACAGGACGCTTGGATTCCACTGCAGATTAGTCAAAACCACCCCCAAAACACCAGAAAATTGCTGTGCATTGTGTGTTCATCAGCTGTTCCTATTACTTCTTCAAAAAAACTTTTATTCCTCATGTTAGACATGGTGCCCCTTGGGTGAGTCAAGGCTGGTGATCTTTAATTAAATTAATCAAAGCCAGGGACAAATTCGGTGGGGAATATCGGGAAAGCCTCTAGGTTAATTAATCAGACACAGACAAGTAGTTTAGGCCAAAAACTTAGTTGTTTTGCTTTCTTAGAAGACAAACTGATATGAAGAATTTTGATTTGCTATTTTTAAGAGGTAGTAATATGAAGGGCGTGATTCAGCCCTTCAGCTCCCACAAGGTCATAGATTACATGTCCTAGTAAAAGTAAAATTATTTTCATTTTATTTTATTACCTTTTCCCATATTGTTCCTTACCTCAAATTCAATTTCCTATTCTTGTTTTTTTCCTTTCTTCGTGTTGTAAGTACAAATTTACTGCTCATTAAAGCAAGTAACTAATTACCCTGGGATTAAATGAGTTAAAGCAGTAGAAATTACCTCTTCTTTAGCTTTAGTTTTTCTCCCCATAAATTATCAGGACCCATAATCATTCAAGGACCAGCTAAAGGGCAGCTCCTTCTAGACCATGCAACAGCTACATGGACGGTGTAACCATCATACTTGTATGCAAAGATCATCAGATAGTATGCCAGCCATCTTCTAAGAGAACAACTAAAAGAAGTAACAAGATGGTCTTTGCATTGTCTCTCAAGAACCCAAAACCAGTTAAGGGCAAACCATAAAGGGCACCTCTGTCTAGACCATAGAACAACTGTATGGCCAGTGAAACCATCACACCTGTATACAAAAATCATCAGATAGGATGCCAGCCATCTTCTAAGGGACCAATGAAAGGAGGTGACGGGATATAAATACCAGAAGGATCTTCTTCCCAGTGAGGGTGATGGAGCACTGGAACAGGCTGCCTAGGGGGGGTTGTGGAGTCTTCTTCTCTGGAGCTGTTTAAAATCCAACTGGACATGTTCTTGTGCGACTTGGTCTAGCTGATCCTGCTGTGGCAGGGGATTGGACTGGGTGGTCTTTCGAGGTCCCTTCCAATCCCTAATGATTCTATGATTCTATGGTCTTTGTATTATCACTCAACAACCTTTCTCATTGTTGTTCTTGCACCAATCAAACTTTGACCCCAAACTAGCAACAAGGTGTAGGATTGTAATTTTTTTCCAATTTAATATTTTAGACAGTTGTCCTTGAGAATTTTGAGTGAAACCCAGATTTTAATTTTGACACCATCAAGTACAGATCTTGGAAGTCCCAGATGAATAAAATAGGTCTAGCAACACAGTTTAGCATCAAAACAGAGAAAGATGTTCCCTACATTTTCACAGAGCTCCCATTCTCTTTACATTAATTTTCCACTGTAATCTTTTCAGTCCTGTCTGCTCTATCTTATTTTTTTTTTATACTTTGCATATGCCTCTTTCTTGCCCTTGATTGCTTTTTGCCCACTGATATTCATTCAAATTAGCCTTTTTTACTTCCAGCATATTTATTGCTAGTTGGCATGAATAACCCTTGGGTATAAATTAATTTATATTTGAATACTTTCAATTTCCACTCTAATTCATAAGTTTCAGTAAAGCCCCTGATGTCAAAAAAACCTCTCTAGGGAAGAGTAGGTAGCTCAGGGGATAGGTAATAAGCTCCCTTGTCTTTCCCTGTAGAGCACTGGTTCAACTGGGCCTACAGAGACTTAGTAATAGCTGACAGTCCTAATTCTTCACTGGTTCTACAGACTGTTGAGTTGCACAGGCTCCAGTGCCTTCATATCCTCATTAAAACTGGGCAGAGAAAGAAAATGTTTTTCCTTGAAGTGTTTTTGGTCAAACACAATTTTAAACAACAGTTCAATCACACTGTACTTGTATAGTTCCTTATAAAAGTTCCTAGAACCTACCAAGTTCTGGTTATTTTTATAGTATTTGTACTGTATGTATAGATAAATATTTTTCTATGTGTATTCACTTAAGGACTAGGAGGAGCTTTTCTTTGAATCCGAGCACACTTTTTGTGAGGCAAACAAGCACGACAGCAGAGGAACCAGCCTATCTGTTGTTCTTAACATTATTTTGTTGCTTATCCAGCTAGAAATTTAAACCAAGGTCAGCATCTTCTTATGCAAGATGTGGTACACGTGCATGGTAAGAGGGAAGATAGGTCGCAAAAGAGTTTACTGTCTGCATAACGAGTGGGAACAAAACGTCTCCCGAAAGCATAGCCTATACATGTGATGGCTTTGGAGGAGTGTGACAGGTAAGAATTGGATGCAAAGCATGATAAAGAGCTGCCTATCTTTCTGTCAGGTGGGGAAGGAACAGAACTCTTTATATGGCTGTATGTATCTAGGCAAATACTGGTCTTTCTTGTGCAAATAGACAATTTAAAATGTTCTAAAATCCCTACACCAATTTATTTTCTGCTATTTCATTCTCCCCTTCCCCACAGATGCAAAGCCTCTGTGATTTGTTCAGTTTCCCCTGCTATTTATAACACCGGGGTCAACCAATTAGGCAACACGCAGGGGAAAGAAAAAAAGTGGAAAAAAAAGAGAGGTGTCAGAGGTGGCCAATCATATGGCATAAACAGTGAATCAGGATTAGTGGACATTCATAGCCAGCAGCTTGCAAGAAATCCATAGGCTCAAAACTGTTCACACAAACTGCTCAATGAGCAAGTGCAAAGACACCAATACATAAAGGTCACATTCTACCCTTGCAGATTCCTCAAGCAGAAAAAGACGGGGGGGGGGGCGCTAAATTAGTTGCATAAATTATTTGCAATGAATATTCTGAGAAGCTTTAGTTGTGTTTGTTTGTCACTTCCTTCCCTAATGACAATTACTCAGGACCAGATGTTAGCACACATTGATGACAACACTCCCTCCAGGTCCTGTGGCAGCAAGTAATGAGTGAAGGTGGCAGATCTATGCTAAGAGTCTTTAACAGATTAAGGAATGAGTTTTCACATGGATTTAGGTATCTAAATCCCTTTGGAGACCTCAGCTGTGGAATTCTGTACACAATTCGGCAAATGCATCAAGGAGCTCTGGCAGTTACTTGTTTTGCTCCAGTTTTGCTTCTGGCAGTCTGTCTGTTCAACGGAGAAAGTCAGGGTCAGAAATATCCTGAAAGTATGGAATAAAAGGAAAATAGAGGAACCTGGACTCCACTGATGCTAGGAACTGGTTCAGAGTCACCGATAATATATAAAACTGACTACAGGATTTGAAAATAATTTACTTTCTTATAATTTGCTGTTAAAAAAATAAAATTTAAAAAAATTAGGCCTGCTTTTTTTGTATTTTCTATAACAAGAAATACTGAAGTAATTTTTTATATTGAGTTTGACTTTTTTCTGTAATTTTTAATGTATTGTTTTTAACCTCAGAAACGTAAAGTTTCTCAAAAATAGACTGACTGTGTGAATCATGTCACAGAGACTCTATGATCTTGACTTGGGCTTACTGTATAATATGTGAAACATATTACTATCAAGCATCATGGAGGAGATAGTCCAGTAAGGAAGGATGCTCTATATGGAGGATTGAGGGCATTTGGCACTCCAGCTCTAGTTCCCATAAGGCACCACAATACTGCAACCAGATGCAGTTTGCTATTGAATTGACTCCAAATGAAACATTCACATTTAATTTAACACACCAAAATTAAATATTTTGATCTGGGAATCTAGAAGCTTTTTGTTTTGACTGAAAATGTCAAAACAAAAGATTATAGTATTTCTGAGTAGGACTCGGTGATTTTTTTCCCCAAAACTTTCCTTGCAGAGGAAAAAAAAATATGCTGTCATTTTTTTTGTCTAATTTCAAGATAATATCACAGGAACATAATGGTGGAAGAGGTCACTGAAGGTCACTAAAATGGTCATCTAATCTATTGTCTTGGCTGAGGAAGGTCAGGTGTTCTAATGTCATTCCCAATCAAAGTGTATCCAGTCTGTTTTCCACACAGACAGAGGTTTTTCCAGCCATTAACCACAACCCTGGTATTCCACCATTCTCATAATTAGATTTTCCTACTGATTAGTCTAAACTCTCTGGCTGCAGTTTCACTTTTTCTACTTGTCATGCTGCCCTACTATTCTTAACAAAATTCATAATCACAGAATCTCTGTGGTTGGAAAAGACCCCAAGATCATCAGCTCCAACCACTAACCCATCAATATCATGTCACCTCAAAGCCACAGCCATAAGCACATCATCTACATGTCCTTCAAGTCCCTCCAGGGATGAAAATTCAACCACTGCCCTGGGCAGCATGTTCCAATGTTTGATAGCCATTTAAGTGAAGAAGTTTTTCCTAATAGCCAGTCTAAACCTACCCTGGCACAGCATGCAGACTTTTCCTCTAGTTCAATTACTCAACACCAGAGAGAAAAGATTGTCCCTCTCCTTGCTTCAACCTCCTTTCAGGAAGTCATAAAGAGCATTGTCATAAACTAGGGCTTTATAGATGGCACTCGGTATTTGTCATTGGGACTTCGGAGACCAGCAAAATTTAGAAGCTATAAGCTAACAAAAAATACATTGCAGATGAGTATATCGGTTGTCTACACACCTGCGTGAAAAGATCGTGATCTATCAAGGTCCTTTCCAATCCCTAACGTTCTGTGATTCTGTGGTCTGTGTATAGATTCCTACATACATGTGTTTTCATTTGAAAATTGAATTTGACCTTCAATGTCTACTTCTTTCATCACTATTCTGACCTTCAAAGTCTACTTCTTTCACCAATATTCTGTTGTTCAGAGTGTTTTTCTTTGGTTAAAAATCACTGATCCCTTAAACAGCTGTGATAACTTTTCCTAGGTTTTCTTTATTCTCTTTCTACTCCTTCATCCCTTTATAATTAAACCTATTATTCATATAATCAGTAATTTTTGGAAGAGCTGTTCTGAATCATGTTCTTTCATATAGTGGTTTTCTACATGATGTTCTCCACTAAATTCCAGAGAGCTGTTTGAGCCTGTCTTGAATTCATTGTTTCCTTTTTACTTCTTTGCTTTTTCTTGTTTCTCAAAGGGTAAACACTCGTCTATTTTATGACTGCCTCATCCTGAGTTCACTACTTATTTCACACTCCTGGATAGCTCATTCCCATTGGTTAGGATTACCAAAATAACTTCCATTTTAATTTTTTCTGGCATGCTTAGAAAAAATTCAGAATGAGTTTCAAACAAAATATGGCTCCAAAATTAGTATTTTAGAAGAGAGAATTATTTCTCTTTGCTAAATATGTTTTGATATGCAAACTAAAGGTGCTAGTAAGGGTGAAGCATACCTCAGCCTTTATTCAACCATGTCTTTAAGCTTACATAATTTGCTCTCCAATTGACTTCTGCTAGATTATTCATCTTCTCACATCACGTGATTAAGAACCTTGTTAAGGGCTTGAAGAACATTTCAATATGCATGTGCGTCACTGCTTGCTACAGGATGGAGTCACATACACAGAACGTTGCATCTTAAATTCTCTGGTTTCACCAGAACTAGTTCTCTCTCTCTCTATCCAAGTGTTGTTGTTGTTAATGTGAGTCTTTGAAAATGTTCCACTTCTAGCGACCTGCAAAAGAACAGCCAGCTCAAAGTACATATTTCTAATATTCTTCTGAGTCAGAAGTGTTGGCACTTGGGTTGGGTTTCTTGTTTCAACGTTATGCAATTCCCATTAATTCTTTAAAATGTATAAATCACCCCCCAGCCATTCTTTCTTCTGCTCCTTTCTAGAATCAAACACCTTTAAAAAGAGAAAATCCCAAGGTATAAAAACTACATCACTGAGTAGTACCCCGAAACATCTGTTTATTTAGGGCCAGAAACCTGGAACACAGTCTTACCATAGGATGCTCCTCCCACCAAGATTTTCTGATTCTAGCTCTCAAAATAAGGACACTGACAAGTATTTTTAACACATTTCTACTGATATTGCATAAATCCAGAAGCATTTATATGCTAATCAAATCAAAATAGACGTGATTAGTGAGTGGAGAGTGTCAAGATGGCTGTCCTTTTGCCATCAACCCATGATAACAGCACTGACGCTGCATTAAAGCGCTGAATATTGTATAAGTCAGGAAAGGTTATAGGACATGACAGACTTAGATAATAGTAAAACCTGAGAAATCATACCCTGCCTATTACATATTTATTATGCATTACAAATTGTAAATATTTAAAAAAAATAAAAAAAACCCCAAAGATACAGTGTGGGTAAATTCTTAATGCTTAATGAAATTATTCATGATATACAAAAAGCAGCCTAACTCAACAAATAAGATGAAGGTTAATGCATGCGGATGAATATAAAAGAGAACCCAGCCCTGACGACTAATATGCTGTGTCCTTCCCCTGGTTGATCCCGGAGTGAAATTAATGCAACCTCATTTTCATGGTTAAGAGCCATCCCTAGAGCTGAGGTGCAGAAGACCAGATACGATGCAAAGAGCAAAAAATCTCAGCGTTTAACTTTCCCTCAGTTTTCCAGAAGTTTTCACACACGAATAGTTTTGGAGATGTGTGGTTATGCCCATGCGCTAAAAATAAATGAGAAAAATCATCCTGTATTTATCCCCACCGATCCACTTATTTAACTCGTGGTCTTACAGCAGTTTGCTTTATCTACTTTCTCACTCAAAAGGTCAGCCACAGGTTGAAGAGGCCCGTGATATGTAATGATAGCTGAACATAGTAGGAAATTCAAGAAGAGGTAAACAAAAGGAGCAAGCATAATAGGCCCATAGGGGATTTCTTTCTCTTTCAAGGATTTCTGATGTTCTTACTTATAATGATCATAGATCACATAGCATCACGTCTACAATTTCACTTCCCCTTCATTTGTGGCTGTAACAGTCTGCTGGCTGTAGAGTGAAAATGAGTTGTGAGCCATTTGTGGTTATTAGAGATTCTCCAGCACTTTTGTCAGTCTATAGATGTCAGCCTATGTCCTGGCCAGACAGTAAATGACATATTTACCTTCTGTCCTTCTCTAAATGATTTCAGCTGTTTTCCTGGGCATTTTACACATGCCCGTTCCCTGAATTAAGTGATGGGTTACTGCTGCTAAACGTGCTGATACCCAACACCCAGAGCCAACGACCTCCCGTGTACTGCAGAGGAGGTGAAGGGAATATTATGACCCCCTTCTCAGTCTCACGAACGTGAATGAAAAGGCACTATGCTGGGAGCTACACCTTTCCACTGTTAATGTCTCTCACTTCATGACTACTTGCAAAATCTTTCTTGTTGGTAATGTCCAAAAGGCTATTTAGTTCTGCCTCATCACACCTCTGTTTCCTAAATCCCATTATTTGCAAGTAGAATACTGGACTTTAAAAGAGAGAGATTTCATCTATGACCTCCTCTGTCTCTTGAGACAGGCTATTTGGAGTTGATGGCATTGCTCATATACAGCATGGTCTACAGGGAGGTCCTCTTCCTGCCCTGGGTTCACAGTCCCAGCTGCTGTGGGCTGGCTTTCCAGTGCTGCACATCTGAACTTCTATAAGGCAAAAATAGGTCTCACTGCACTTCTGGTGCGTAACTGAGGTACCTACAAAAGTCTTTCAATATTGAGGCCACTATTCCAGATTCCAGTTATTCTCCAGAGTTACTGCCTCTTTTCCTTCACTGACTTCAAAGAAAGGCAAAAGACACTGAGATACTTCAGTCCAGTCCCTACAGTTGCATAAGGGGTAAGACAGACTGAGCAACAACTCCTGAGAAATGATTGCTGGCCGTTATACAGTGGTTGTGGAAAGAAGATGACGTGGAGAATGGTATGTGACTTGTACATTTTTAACTCCAGTAACAGGGTTGTAGATGACCATGTGTGAATCTGCAGGATGTGTAATTCACAGTTCTGACTGTCTGTTCTTCAGACCTATGAAGATGATGAAGGGAAGGAACATCTCTCTTACAAAGAAGGCTGAGGAAGATGGATCTCTTGAGCTTGGAAAAAAGGAGACAGAGGTGTGACCACATTAATGTTGATAAATATGGAAAGGGTGGGTATCAGGAGGATGGAGCCAGGTTCTGCTCAGTATGGTCTAATGATAGGACAAAGGACAATGAATGCAGCTTGAGCACAAAAGGTTCTGTATAAACATCAGAAGGAACTTCTTCACAGTGAGGGTGACAGAGCACTGGAATGGGCTGCTCAGGAGGGCTGTGTAGTCTCCTTTTCAGAAGATGTTTAAAACCCACCTGGATGTGTTTCTATGTGACTTAATCTAGGTGATCCTGCTGTGGCAGGGGGTTCGGACTGGATGATTTTTTGAGGTCCCTTCCAATCCTAATGTTATGTGATTCTGTGATAATAGAATTGAAGGGATTGTTGTTGCTTTTTTATCCCAAAATTTTCCTAGAAATTACGTATTTTCTAGTGTGTCTGTAAAACTATTAAATTTGAGGTTCTGGCTTACCCATGAGGTATTGAATTCTACAAGTCAGGATAACTCACGGGGGATATTTTTCCCTTATGTAGTACCTGTGAATGCTTTAACTTGTCACCTCTGCAGATCCCACCTACCCATATCAAAAGGACAGTCCTAATTCAACTAATTCTGTTCTAAACATCAGAGACCAGACAAAATCAGGTCAAATGCAGCAAAAAAAACCAAAGTCAAGACGAACTTTTTCTTCTTCCTTTCTGTTTGTGCTGTAATACTCACTGTCTACAAATCTCCAGTGCAATCAAAGTCTTTCTGACCCTTCTTCAACAAGTCTTTGTCTTCTCCAGGCATACCGTGCATCACCAGAACAGAGGACCAATAAAGTACCTCTGTGACATGAGCAATACCTGAGACTTCTCTCAGCTTAGACTTGCAAAAGCCCCCACAGAAACCCCTTGATGCCTACTAGCCCTTTGCTCCTGTGGGTACCACCTTGGTAGGTTGTGTACAGATGAGAAATTGCACAGAAGATCAGGAAGCCGAAAACACATCTCCATTGATCAGACGAGAAAAAAAACAACTCCTACTTGTTATGTCTGTTCTCTCCTCTTAGATCAGAAACTTAGTCTTATTTAATTAGGTTGTAAAGGTTTTCCTTGTAAATAATCACTTTATCATAATTTCCTCAAACAATCTAATGGGAGTAGGATGCAAATCAGAGCATCTATCATACTTCCTACTGTCGGTGTCATCACATCTCGAACCTCTGGATCTTTCTGAGTAATTGATACATCCTTGTCTTCCTTCCCCCCCGCCTCTCCTTCTTTTCTCCCCACCTCCATCCCCACTGCCTCAGGCTGGGGAAAGCAGTGCCAACACACTGAAGAACTGTCTCAGCAGTGGAATGTCATTAAAATTAAAGAATACTGATGGAAGGAATGAGCAGAAATAAACAACGGGTAATTTAGGAACTAAAAACAGTGACATAAGGTGCAGAATAATGGAATATGGAAAAAAAAAATGATGAGCCTTGTTGACAGATTGTTGTCATTCAACTCTCGGGGGCTTTGTCACAACCTTCCAGTAGGGATGCAGTTTCGAACATCTGGCTGGCAACTGGTGCAGAACCTCCAGGCCGTGCTACTGCAGGGAGGGAACAGGAAGCCCAAGGAGGGAGGCAGAGACCCCTGCTCTGCTTTCAGTCCCCACTATCATGTACTTTCTTTCTGTGATTCCTTTGGAGTAATGTGGCTGTTGGGAC
The DNA here is from genome assembly GCA_028565055.1 of Phoeniculus purpureus. Lineage (NCBI taxonomy): Eukaryota > Metazoa > Chordata > Aves > Bucerotiformes > Phoeniculidae > Phoeniculus > Phoeniculus purpureus. The sequence continues at coordinate 2,858,362 of JAOXOE010000874.1, forward strand.
AGGATAACCCTCTCAGCAAAAAGATTAAATTACATCAAACCAGCCTTAAAACTATACTGCCAGAGTTTTAGCATTCAGATCTGTTTTTGGCTTCTTTTCATCACGACAATTGAAGATTTCCCGTAAATCTCCAAGAGGAAAACGTGGACTTGGATGGATGTGTCTGCAGGAAGGTTGTACCTCACAACTCTGTGGCCTGAGCCATCATGCAGCTTAAAGTACAGCTCCTTACTGGCATTCCAACAGTCCTTTACAGGGATAACGATGCTTTTCTGGAGCAAGTGTGGGACTCTAAGTTGAACACAGGAAAAAAACGAAACCCTGTCAGGATTGTCCCATTTTCATTCATAATCAATAAACTGCAGGGAATCAGTGCAGCTCCCCTAAGTCAAACAAATGAGATGATCCTCTGAGTTAAGATTTCAATAGCGGTTACTGAGCTGGCCAAAGCCTGAGATTCAGTGATATGAGAAGTGAAGTGGCTTTTATTTGCTTGGTTTGTTGCTCATCTTACTTCAGAGTGAATTTTCTCAGATGGAAAATGGACTTTCTGGAACTTTCATGACACAAACCACAAAGGAAACAGGTTGGGAGTTTGGAAAATGCTATCATGAAAAAAAAAGGCATCGCAAAGAGATGAATACGGGTAACGTCTAACTCATTAGGTTATATGAAACTTCAGAAAGATTTCTAGTTTATCACAGATACTCCATGGGAAATGTGGTATAACATGTTTTCAGAACTCCACCTGAATAAAAATTTCATCTTGTCGGAGAACACTGTAGCAAACAGGGACTTGGGAGTCCTGGTGGACAGCCGGATGAACATGATCCAGCAATGGGCCCTTGTGGCCAAGAAGGCCAGTGGCATCTTGGGGTGAAGCAGAAGGGAGGTGGTTAGCAGATCAAGAGACTTACAGAATCACAGAACATTAGGGATTGGAAGGGACCTTATAAGATCATCTAGTCCAATTCCCCCACCACAGCAGGATCAGCTAGACCAATTCACACAGGAACACATCCAGGCAGGTTTTAAAAATCTCCAGGAAAGGAGACTCCACAACCCCCATGGGCAGTCCCTTCCAGTGCTCCATCATCTTCACCATGAAGAAGTTCCTTCTCATATTCATGTAGAACCTCCTATATACCCATTTCCCCTTGTCCTGCCCTGGTGAGACCACATCTGGAATACTGTGCCCATCTCCAAACCCCTCAGTTCAAAAAGAACACAGAATGTCTGGAGACAGTCCCGTGCAGAGCCACAAAGATTGTGAAGGGAATGGAACATCTGTCTGATGAGGAAAGGCTGAGGGAGCTTGGAAAAAAGGAGATGGAGGTGTGAATGCATTAATGTTGGGTGGGACTATTAATAATAATGGTCCATTATTAACCATAATTATCCTATTAATTATGGAAAGGTTGGGTGTCAGGAGGATGGAGCCAGGCTCTGCTCAGTGTCATCTAATGACAGGACAAGTGGCAATGAGTGTAGGCTGGAACACAGGAGGTTCTGTATAAACATCAGAAGGAACTTCTTCCCAGTGAGGGTGACAGAGCACTGGAAGGGGCTGCCCAGGGGTGTCATGGAGTCTCCTTCTCTGGAGATATTTAAAACCCACCTGGATATGTTCCTGTGCAACTTGGTCTATGTGACTTGGTCTACTGTGGTAGGGGTGTTGGACTAGATGATCTTTCAAGGTCCCTTCCAGTCTCTAATGTTCTGTGATTGTGTTTCTGCCTGTACATACGTAATGTGTGCATACGTGTGTGTCCACAAGAGTTGTTTTTCTTATGAAAACTTTGTATTTTTGGAATAAAGTTTGCAATACATTGGGGAATTAGCCTCAAAGAAGGGTTGTTTGGCTTTTCTTCCATAGTCAAAGATCTAGAACAAAAATGAACTTGCGTTTCCTTTGTACATCACAACACTCAACACATTGCAGCAGGGAGATTAACTTAGTAGAGAAGAGCTACGAAGTGTAAGCGGGTCTCATACACAACACTGCTGTCATAACAGCTCTTACAGCTACAACATTTACATCTGTACTGAGTGGGAATGTTGATCTACTTCTGCATAATAGTTAAGAGGCTAAAATTAAATGTATAAAACACTGAATTTTTCTGAAAAGATGTAAATGTGGCTCTCAGGCCTCCCTCATGATTTTCTTGCTTAGGTCAGTGCTCCAGCTCTTTCTTTCTGTGAGAGCAGGTTGTCGTGTCTTCATAAACATAGACCCATAAACTGCAGTGGTTGTTTGCAATCAAAAGATACTGAGATAGGTGCTGGAGTTGCTAAGTGAATTTTATGGGTTTTGCTCAAGAGAAGGAGTATGAGATTAGACTGTAATTGTTCCTTCCAGCCTTGCAAACCCATAAATATTTCTATTGAATTAATAATGGTGATGGGCTGGTTTCTGCTGATCTTACCTCTGCTGCTTTTACGTTCTTAACTGAATAATGTGAGCAGATCCAGCTTCAATAGCTTAACATTATGACAGTAATCACTAAACTATATAAATGCCTTTCGTGGGTTTTAAAATTGTTGCATCAGGTAATTATTACTTGCCTTGATCTTAACAGCGATGGGAAAATGTTTAATTGCATTACATTACATTTTATTTATTTAAACAGTGCCTTTGTTTGATCCAAAGCACCAGGGAAGGATGAGAGAACATCATAAATTAATACTATCTGACAGGCCAGAAGTGCATTCTGATCTATTCTGCACCACATCCATCTAAAGGAAACAAAAAAAAAAGTAGTTAGAAATATGACACAATCCAGTATTACAGGTAGAAAATGTTGTGAGACTTATTATTAAATCTATTAGATGATAGATTGCTTTGGAAACAACCATAAGAAAGGATGGATGGGTAGATTAATTTATCTACTCATCCACCAGTCTTTGACAGTTGACAGTATCTAAGTCCTAGATTCATAGCGGGTATGAGGTGATTCTTTCCTGAGAGGGCAATTGCTGATTCTTGGAAGCAGGGTTTTTCAGTTATGAGTGAAGTACCTAAATCCCACCTTCAGCAAGGTTCAGACAATCAAATCCCTTTGGAAATCTGAGCCAAAGTATCCAGCCAAATAATTTGTAGGAAAAAAGGTTAGTGAGGTTGTTTTTTTTTTCTTCAAAGATCAGCTTTTTGGTTTAAGGAATATCAGAAGTAATAATGCCAGCAGGGACTCAACTAGCAGTCAGAAGACTTGATCTTCCTGGATATCTACCAAACTTCTGTGTGAAACTAATCAAACAGCTTTACTGGTGTATACTAACATTTCTTCCCTTATTTTTATGTCTCCCACAGTGTTTCAGCTAATTGAGTTTTTATACACAGCTCTTTAACAGCATGGGATTCTGACTGTGATCAGAAGACTTGTTTATGATTAATTTAGCTACAAACTAAACTTCAAGAGAAGTAAGTTCAAGATATTGTGGGCCTAGACAGAATACGTGTTTATCTGTGTTCAGTGCTTCTGAAGGCTGAAACCTACCATCAGATGCCCTTTATGAGTTTATCTTCTCTGATGGCGTTTACCCTGATATTCACAAATTGTATTTTTAAAAATGATGTCTCAGTAGAGCTTATGGAAGCTTTATTAGATAAACAGTTACGACTGTCTTCTCAGAACTTCTTTTAGTACCAACTACTGTCTTAGTTACAGGAATCACGGAATCACTGAATCATAGTTAGGGACTGGAAGGGACCTCGAAAGATCATCTATTCCAACATCCCTGCCACAGCAGCATCACCTACATCCAGTCACACGGGAACATATCCAGGCAGGTTTTAAACCTCTCCAGAGAAGGAGACTATACAAAACTGTAGTTGAGTAGCCTGATCACACAAGGAAAAATAAAATATAATACTTTGTGTTTATTAATTTTATTTTTCTGAATCTCACATGTTTTTTTGTTTAGGTACCCCAGTAGTTATTTTTTTTTAATTAGAAGAAATATACCCAGGTGTCAAAGCCTGCGTTGACAGTGCAGAAAAAGGATAAGAGAAAGAAGAGATGCTATACCCCGGTTCTCAGGCAATACGCAATTCTCAGTTGGTCTTCTGATCCATTTCAGAACCAGGAATCTTATTTTTGCTCTCCCCTAATACAACTCACTCAATTCTGCATTGATTTATTATGCTTCTGTGCTGTAAACCTTATTAGCTCTGTGTGCATGTTTCTCTTACAAATACAGCAGCACCAGAAGTTTGTCCTCATCGTACTCTGACACTGCGTGAGCTTAATGGACAAAGATATCAGGAAAACTAATCAGGTTCAACAGAAACAAAAGGAACTCAAAAATACTAAATTTTGCAAGCATAGAGATCTGAACTGAAATGTGGTTGCAAACATTTTAAAGGTGTTTACACTTTTTCTCTTCTATTTTTTTCCAAAGCCTTTGAGAATTCAGTAAAGAGGTGTCATGGGCTCACTCCTTTCTTCACCTATGTCTGGGGTTAATTTGGAATTGATGTGATCAGCTAAACTTTCACCTTTTACCTGACCCACAACACATTTGAAATTTGCTTGCTATGGTGAGAATGTCTGAGGTCTGAAAGAGCTAGTAGAATCACAAAGAGGGACTAACTCAAGTCACACAAAAACTAGACATGTAAGCATCTCTCATGCATTTATGAATTCCTTTCTGGCTTTATGTAAGGACAGGTACAGCTGTAAACGTTAAGTGAAAAACCTGAATCTTTACTAAGGTGATTCTAGCAGTAAAACCTTATTCAATCTGTTATTTATCTCGCCTACTGCTGGATTCGCTGTACACTGTATTCTAAAGACCAGTACTTAAAAACTAAGAGATCGGTTTCCTTGCTGCCTGCGTAGAGGAAACTGGAATATCCTGGATGCCAGGAAAGCAATAGTCTGCCTTTAACCAATTCAAACTGAGAGCCAGGATCTGAACCATTTTCCTCCCATATCTGCCATTTTTATTTTAAGAAGAGAAGTCTCACAGTATTGTTTTGCACATTTATCCTGAGATAGATGTTCTATTGTTTGATTATCGAGAGATATAGGTATGGTTTTTGAGTCGGGTGACTTAGAGACCAGTTCAAGCACAGCTGATGCTCTGGAGCTATTTCTAGGAAGCAGTAGAATTATGGTACTTTAAAAATTACTAAGTTTACCTGGCAGTGGAAAACACTGTACTTGTTAAGACTGCCCTCACCAGCAAACACCTCCCAGGCCCTACCAGCAAGGCTGTGTTAGGATCTTTGTATGATTTTCACCTTCTCCTTAAAATACATTTAAATCTTTCCTGGAGCAACCCCTGTCCTCCATTCTTCAAGGTCCAAGACACGTGCTTTATAGTCCTTGATATAGTAGAGTTGATGATTGGACTCAATGATCCCAAGGGTCTTTCTAACATGAATGATTCTATGATTCTGTGATATGATGGTTCTGCCAGCCAATTTGTAAGGAAGATTCATTTCATTTGCCCTAAATGAGTCTTCAAACTATCTGGGTGAGCTTTCCAACCCTGTTTCGGAAACATTCTCTCACCTTGAATCAACAATGTTGTTTCCTGTGTCCCATTTCCAAAAATGGTTTGTAACACCTCTCAACCTCTAAAAGGCTTTGTCCACACAAACATTACAAATTGTACAATGTTAGGTCAAGGGAACCGTAGAAACATCAAAAACAAATGTGGCTTAGAGGTGCTCGAACGGAAAGCTTTCTAAAATCACAAGGTCTTACTACTATAACTCTTCCTTGTTCCTCTGAACACATTCAGTATTGGCCTCTGTCACAAGCAATTGGTACAGCACAGGAGTGGACGGATCATTGGTCAGTATTTTTATGCCAGTTCTTAGTTGTTTAATGTTCTAGTACAGATTTTTGCAACAGCATTGATGCTTAATCTAATTTTTAGAAGGAGAAGATGTCAGGCTGCCTTTTCCATTAGCTCACACAGCCTATTTAGTTTTCCTAGGTTGTTTGGAAGCTTGATGGGGTTTAATTGAAAATGTCAGAAGGGAACGTTTTAATTTGACTGCATTTGATATTGTAGCTAATGCATTCGGCAATTCATTGTAATTCAAAGCACTCTTCGTATTCCACAACCAGCATTGCTATTATTTTAAAAGGTGAGATCTTTCACTGTTAATCAACATGGGGTACTTAGAATAGTTTGTACTGTGTGTTAATTCTTTTTATATTTATGTGCTACACTTTTACAAGGGCAACAACAAATGTGTATTTTATGTTCTTATAAAGTCATGTTGTCCCCCCATACACTTCGGTCTCAGTTCTCTCAACTCACTTCATTTTTAATTGTTGGGCAAGAAAGAGAGTAAAACAAAAAAGTACGTACTAGGGGCAGCAAATATTACTCTTTATCAGAGTATTCATATAGTGTATGAGCAGGTAAGAGTGAGATCCCTTTTTCCAGTTCTGTAAAGATGTGCAATCACAGAATCACAGAACCACTCTGGTTGCAAAAGACCTCCGAGGCCATCAAGTCCAACCATCTACCCTACCTTTCAAGTTCACCCCTAAACAACATCACTCAACGTCTCATCCAAACGATCTTTAAATACATCCAAGGATGGCAACTCAACCACTTCCCTTGGAAGCCCGTTCCAGTGCCTGACCACCCTTTACAGAATCACAGAAACACAGGACGACAGAAGGACAGAAATGAAGCATAGAAAGAACAGCAGCACGGACTCTGTAATTCCTGTATGTTTAGAGTATGTTCCTGAAGTACAGGCTTCTCCTCCAAGTAAGGTTTTTAAAAATACTTCTCAAATTTACATCTACATCAGGTCCCCCAGTCATCAGATGCAACAGACAACAATCAGCTTGCCTAAAAGCAGCCTTGAAGGACTTCATCCAGGATACAAAACCTAAAAATACATACCCAGAGCAAGATTTTACCTCAGATTAGGCTTTTCCTACTTTACATTTTAAGTCATTCCTACCAGACTAAGGGTCTGGAGCTGTCACAGCTCTATTTCTCATAGTGACAACCAGCTAGCACCTCCTGTGGTATAGCAATCATCTTCCCTTTATATACATCTGGCAGAGTAACAGCGCTGGATCGAGTCATGAGCATTTCCGCTCCTGTGGATATTTTCTGCTCTAGACAGTTTTGTCTACAGTTATGATATTTCAGGCAAATACATTTTCTGAGAATCCTAAAGAAGATTATACATGAATTGCCGTAGTTAGAAGCTTGGCACTTCCAGATATAGACGATGTTGTGCCTATTATGTGCCTGAACCATGCAAGACTTCTTAGTAGAAAATTATATAATGACAGGGAGAGGAGGCAAATACAAGCTTTACTTAAAGCAAAGACATTTCAGAGCCTCAGTTCTTTGTTGATTTAGCTCTGAGCATTTTAATAGTAAGCTGAAGTGTACATCAGTGTAAAGTCACTCAATTAGCAACATTCGCCACACATTTGCATTAACTAGCAAGTCTGAATTTTAAAAAAAGGAAAAGAACCCAAAGTGAATGAACTTTTGAAAAGTTTGACGTATTTTATTACGTCTTTGTTTAGACGTGGCATACGAAATCTGCTGTGACTATTTAGTGTCCTTGAAGAACAATCTACATTAAGCATTAAGATTTTAATGAAAAAGGAGATACTCCAAATAGTTTACCTTATTTTTGACCTTAAGAGTTTACCTTATTGACCAAAGAGTTTACCTTATTGTTACCTTAAGGGTTGACCTTCTTGTGGCCTTCCAGTATCTGAAGCGGGCCTACAGAAGAGCTGGGGAGGGACTTTTTAGGATCTCAGATAGCGACAGGACTAGGTGGAATGGAGCAAAGCTGGAGCTGGTTAGATTTAGAGTGGATGTGAGGAGGAAGTTCTTCACTGTGAGAGTGGTGAGAGCCTGGAATGTGTTGCCCAGGGCGGGTGGTTGAGGCCCCGTCCCTGGAGGTGTTTAAGGCCAGGCTGGATGAGGCTCTGGCCAGCCTGATCTAGGGTGGG
>JAOXOE010000874.1:2866422-2918116 GCA_028565055.1 Phoeniculus purpureus
CTCTTTCTTTGCTCTAGGTGATCCTGGTCTGGCAGGGGGATTGGACTAGATGATCTTTCAAGGTCCCTTTCAATCCCTAATGTTCTGTGATTCTTTCTTTTGTCCTTCTCTCTCTTTCTCTCTCTTTCTGTATGCCATACTACTTTTAGGGTAAGCAGGTTTTTTTGCTTCTCTGATCCTCGTACTACAGTGTTGCTGAATTATTTGCTGAATTATTTTCCTCGTCATATCACAGCACAAAAGCAGTTTTCTCCTGAGTGATAGTAGGTGGGATGTGACTGTACTTCTAGGGACACAGCTTTATGTAACCTGTTTACCGTGTAAGACTTGTGAAAATCAGAAATTCTGTACTCTTTGCCCCAAACAATTAATGAATATGTATGTTCACACTGGATCCAGGAACAGTATGTTTTTGTCAGAGTGCCCCCTCAGGGACTTCTGCACGCTTCAGATGCATAATACAATTGAAGCTGTTTCTTTGTGAGAAAATAGGTTAATGACTTGCCAAAAGGCAGATGTTAATTGGAAAAAGTGCATACAAGTCCTTTTCTTTACAATGTATATGGGTGGTGTTCGTTATGACTTGCATCCAAGAACAGGTGCAATTTCAATTGACTCAGCTAACAGGATGTGCTGAGTACTCTCCTCACCAATTGCACCAGAATTTTTAAATCCAGCAGAAATAAAATAGTTTCTAAACAAGTCGGTGAGTTGTAATATGCTCCTTGCAGAACATATTTATAACTTAGTATTGTACTTACAGTTAAAAGTTTTCATAGTATGAAAATAAGGTGTCGGATTTATATAGGTATTGGAGAACTTGTATGTTGGTATTATATGGGTATTAGAGAATGACATTGGTGCTGGTGTGCACTGAGGAACCTTACACGGAATGTGTCGTCCCTTCCAAAGTATTTCTTTTGTAAGCCAATCAGCAGTTCTAACAGGGTACCACCAGTGTGTTTGTAAATGCAACTTAAAGCAGAAAGAACACTTATTTTCACTAGTATGTTTGCTGCCATGAAGCTGCACAGTCAGATTAAGGGCTTCACCTTGCCTCACCTCATTTTCCCTGCATTCAGAAGCTAATATTAAGGAAACCAGTGGGGAAAAAACCCACTTGGGTGTGTCAGGGTCAGAGAGCTGCCGTTTGATAGTTCGTTCGATTCCATGGATCTCCGTAGCCTAGAAGGGCTACTCATGCAAGTTCTCTCTGCCCAACCTAACATTGTCTTTCAAAAGATGTTCTCTCTCACCTGAGGAGGGCTGAATGTAAAATTCAGCTGGCTAGAAAGCAGTAACAATCTAGACCAGTGGAGGAACATCCAGTTCAGGAATCAACTTGGGGTTGTGGCATTAGTGGGGTTACTGAGGCTGATGATGACTGGGGTAACAGGATTTTCTCATGCCTACCTGAGCGTTTTAACCAGGGTTGTCCCAATGGACTGGAGGCTGGTAGATATGTCGCCCTCTTCAAAAAGGGCCAGAAAGAGGCAACTACAGGCCTGTCAACCTCACCTTGGTGCCAGGGAAGGTTATGGAACAGATCATTTCAAGAGCCATCATGGAGCAATTAAAGGTCAACCAGGCAGTCAGCCCCAGTCAGCACGGGCTCATGAAAGGCAGATCCAGCTTGATGGACCTGATCTTATTTGATGATAAGGTGACTTGCTTAGTGGGTGAGGGAATGCCTGCCAATATAGCCTATCTGGACTTGAGTGAGGCCTTCGACACTGTCCCCCACAACGTCCTCATAAATAAGCTGGTTGCCGATGGCTTGGATGGGCACTGCTGGGTGTAACACTGGCTGGATGGCTGGGCCCAAAGAGTTGGGGTCAATGGAGCTAAATCCGGCTGGAGGCCAGTCACAAGTGATGTCCCCCAGGGCTCAGTGCTGAGGCTACTCCTGTTCAACATCTTTGTCAGTGATCTTGATGAGGTGATTGAGTTTGCAGAGAATAAATCTTCTGAGGAGAGATTGAAGGTTGGGGCTGTTTAGTTTGAGAAAGAGGAGGCTGAGGGGAGACCTTATCACTCTCTACAACTATCTCAAAGGACATTGGTGCTGGTCTCTTCTCAAAGGTAATTAGTTGCAGAACCAGAGGGAATGGTTTCAATCTGCAACAAGGTAGGCTTAGATTGAACATCAGGAAAAAATTCTTCACAGAGAGAGGTCAGGCACTGGAGTGGGCTGCCCAGGGTCGTGGTTTAGTCACCATCCCTGGATGTGTTTAAAAGTCACTTGGATGTAGTGTTGGGGAATATGGTTTAGGGTTGAACTTGTGGAGTTGCAGATTTCTAAATCCCTTTAAGGCCTGTGCTCTTACATACCTGCGTAAAACGGAGGGACCAAACTTCTCTGCAAAGCAGCTATAAGGTCCCTCTGGAGTCTTCTCTAGGCTGAACAACCCCAGCTCCTACAGCCTGTACTCATAACAAAGGTGCTTCAGCCATCTGATCCTCTTTGTGGCCCTCCTCTGGACTCGCTCAAACAGTTCTATGTCCTTCTTATGTTCATTTCATTAGTATTTTAACCCTAATACATGCTGGTATCACAAGACCCAGCCTAGAGCCTAAAAAGAGCAACTTGAAAGAGAAAGATGAGATGGGTGTGATGGCTTCTGGCTATGTCCAAGTTCCACACTGATTACTGGGGGTATTCTGTTAAAATTAAGCGATGCTACACCCAAAAATTGATGTCAGCAACAGCAGGGCGTAGCCTGTTTTCTGTGCAGTTTGCAAATTCTTGTGCTTCACAAGACCAACTTTCACTTCGAGGGAAATGTTGCTGATGTAATAAGGTGCCATTAACTTTTCGGTGAAGCAGTGAGTGTAATCAGGCAGAGCACAGATTATAATATTTGATTGTATGTAGCAGTACTGGATGGTTTCAGTCTGCACTGATGTCTCCCTACAGCTTCATTGCTGAAACACTGGGAGCTTTTGTGCAGCTTCTAAGATCTATTCAATATAGACCCAGCCTATAAATAGCTGCATTATTGAAAGACTGTGAGAGGTTTATTAGAGAAGTTGTGACAGCCTTGTTCGAGCAGGGCTGATACAGAACCACTCCAAGCTAACAAAGGGTTTCAGCATGTGGGTAAAACACTGAGCACGAAGCTGGGCTTTTGGCCATGCACCAGAGTAGGTGCCCCCCTCAGTCACCCTGGCTGCAGGCTCTTACAAAGCACATTGCACTGGGTTTCCTTACCAAAAGCAAGCACAGCATGCAGGAACTTGTGGTCACACCGATCTTGTCTCAGCCCGGTGCCAGGATGAAGGCAGGGCGTGTGCTGGGGGCCGGGGCTGCAGGACATCCTGCCCAGTGTAACTGCTGCCAGTTGCAGACGCAGCCGGGGGCATTAGTCATCTTAAAATCACACGCAGGCATAAGTACTTTGCTGACTCAATAGGAAGTCGCTGGCTGGAATCAGTGGGACTTCTCACGTGGTTGATGTTGCATGCTGAAAATGTCTTAATCTTGTGTGCTGTATTCACATAACCTGGGGGCAAAGAAAGAGAATTCAAAGAGCAGCTGTGGCTGTTTTCTTTCCAGGGTACACAGAAAACAAACGCAGCCATTATAACTTGGGCTTCTGCTTGGTTTAAATGGGTTCTTTGCTCTTTATTTCACAGCTATATGAATTAGAGCCGCCCACTTCTGGCTCTGGCACTAGGGTAAACGAAGAGTACGCAGGGCTGGGTTTCCAGTTTCTATGCAGTCCTTATCCTACACGCATTTAGGGGCGTCTTTGGAAGAGGCGCTAGAATGAAAGAGCTCTCTCGTGCGATGCAATGAGACATATCGCTCGTTTTGCCTTTTTTTCTTTTATAAAGAAATACGTCCAGAGGAGGGTCACGAAGGTGGTCAGTGGGCTGGAGCAGCTCTCCTATGAGGACAGACTGAGAGAGTTGGGGCTGTTCAGTCTGGAGAAGAGGCGGCTCCAAGGTGACCTTCTTGTGGCCTTCCAGTATCTGAGAGGGACCTACAAAAAGGCTGGGGAGGGACTTTTTAGGATGGCAGGTAGTGACAGGACTAGGGGGATTGGAGCAAAGCTGGAGCTGGGTAGATTTAGACTGGATGTGAGGAGGAAGTTCTTGAGCGTGAGAGTGGTGAGAGCCTGGAATGGGTTGCCTAGGGAGGTGGTTGGGGCCCCATCCCTGGAGGTGTTTAAGGCCAGGCTGGATGAAGCTCTGGCCAGCTTGGTCTAGGGTGGGATGTCCCTGCAGGGGGATTGGACTAGACAATCTTTCCAGGTCCCTTCCAATCCCTATTGATTCTATGATTCTATGATAATTATGAATGTGTTTGTGAGACCAGGAAACTAGTTAGAAAGTATTTTGAAATGAATTGATGTTTAAAAGCATTGATAAATCTGATATATTTGTCTAGAAATTTGAAGTTTTTTTGCTGGGGAATCTTGATTCAGAATTCTTTAAAGTTACAAGGGTAGGAGCAATGAGTATTGTGGGTCACAACGCACAATGAGCATGAGCATCCTTTGTGTACACCAACTATCCCTACAGAACTTCACATAATAGCCCTGATCAAGTCTTTACCACAGCACCACAATTCTGATCAAACGCAATATTGCCACATTCAGCAGAAGAAGGATGTTTCCTTTTCTGAACCCTATGGTTTTTATACAGTGTTATCCTCTTTATCACATGAAATTGTAGCCTGCCTTGAAAGAAAGAAAGGTGGGTACAAGGTCTCTTGGGACAGGGCAAGGGGTGAAGGTTATAGACTAAAAGAGGGGGAGTTTAGACTAGATATAGAAAGAATTCTTTCACAGTGAGGGTGGTGAGACACTGGTCCATGTTGCCCAGAGAGACAGAAAATTCCTCACCGCTGGAAAGATTCCAGATCAGGTTGGAAAGGGCTCTTGGGCTCTGAGCAACCTGCTTCATTGAAAGATGTCTCATTGCTGGAGTGTTACACTAGATGACCTTTTGAAGTGTCTTTCAATACCAAAATCTCCATGATTCTCTGAATCTATGTAGAATCATAGAATCACAGAATCATTCTGGAAAAGACCCTTGTGATCATGGAGGCCAGCCATCAATCCTACTCTACATGTTCATCCCTAAAACAGATCCCCCATCACCACATCTAAGCATCTTTTAAACTCATCCAGGGATGGCTACTCAACCACCATCCTGGGCAGCCCATTCCAGTGCTTAACCACTCTCTCCATGAAAAATTTCTTCCTGATGTGCAGTCTAAACCTACCCTTCCCTCTGTCTGTCACTAGTTACTTGTGAGAAGAGACCAGCATCAGCATCTCTACAATGTCCTTTCAGATAGTTGTATAGAGAGATGAGGTCTCCCCTCAGCCTCCTCTTCCTTAGACTAAACAGCCCCCTCTCTCTCAATCTCTCCTCATTAGTTTTATTCTCCAGGCCTTTAACCTACCGTTCTTGCCCTCCTCTGCACTTACTCCAGCACCTCGATGTCTCCTTTGAGGTGCCCAAAACAGGACACAGTACTCAAGGTGCAGCCTCCTCTCAAGGTGCTGCCTCAAAACACACACAAGCAATCACACACACATGTGCCACATCAAGCCTGCAGGGGCAGCTGCATGTGTAAGGAGGGATTGGGGTACCTTTATGCCAGACACAGACAGTTTCATCTGATTCCACAGCAGTCCCACCAAGAGGGTGCTGCTGAATCCATCAGCAGGGCATAGGACACCTCTGTGAAAAGTATATAACAGAGCACAGAAATGTCACCTCAGCAGAACAGATGGAAAAACAAGTCAAAGTAAAACTTACAGTCATCAAGAACAGAGCATGAGGAGGGTGAAGAGATTCTTCAGGACCTGCGGCCGAGATTCTTCTGCAACCTGTGGGGCAGGACCATGTTGGAGAACATATCTACCCTGAAACCTTTGGGTGACTCCAACAGGAGTGGGGTGATATTCCTGAAGGAGGTTGTAGTATGCTGGAAGAACCCACTCTGGTGCAGGGAATAAGTGTGAGAAGGAAGGAGCAGGAATCAAGAGCCAATGTGTATAGGACCATAACCATCCTTACTCCCCTGCACCACTCAGGAGAGGTGGGTAGAGAATCTTGAAGAGAAGGAACGGTATTAAGTCTGGAAAGAGTAGTAGTGAGAAAAAAAGTAATGTTTTAATATTGTGCATCAGTTCCTCAGTACTTAAGTCTATTGCAATTGCTAATAGATTAAAATAGTTTTTCCCAAGCAGTCTACTCTGTCTCTGATGTTGAATGGCAGGTGATGCACTTGTCTTTATGTTGATGCACAAGCTTTTTCATCTCATTTTTACCCCCTCCCCTGCTAAGGAGGGCTGTGAGAGAGCATCTGGGTGGGATGTTTGGCAGCTGGACAACGTCAGCTCACTACAAAGACATAGATATATGTAGCTATCACCTATTGAAATATGACATACTGCTTAAGATTAAATACTTGTACTCAATCATTTGGTGCCTCTTACGTGCTGAGACAAATTTGCCTACAGATTCTTAGCGCCCAGAGCTGGTTTTCACCTCAGGGACATCTGAAGTTGCAAGGCACTTCTGAAAATAACACCATTTCCACTACGTCCCTGGAGGGTTTGTGCAGAAACTTAATTCCAGGCAAATGTGTTGCAAAATTTGACCTTCTGTTATTAAAAGGTGATCTGCTAGTGAAGCACAGTAAACAGGCTTTTAAAGAATAAATGCAATGTTACAAAACCAAAATGCTGTTGTGTGACTAAGCCTGAGAACCACTGTTATCAACTCGCTAATAAACAAAAAATAGTTCAAAACCTTTTTATCTGATTATGATTCTAAGGATTTTTGTTTACTACATTTTATGTGTTTTTATTCTTGGTTTGATTTAGGTTTTTCTTTAATGAGCACACATAAATACGCGTGGTTTTGCACATTTTTTGTCTTTGCTTGCTTCATAGACAATTTTTACACTTGTCTTGATAAATTATCAGGGGATCTCTTTATAAATTTCCTCTTTGTTTCTCCTAAGCACAACATTAGTAAAGGGTTTTTTTCATTAAGTTCACTTTTATGCATTAAAAAAGGGAGGGGGAACCCACCACATTTTGTGATTTCGAAATGATTTTTTCCCTTTTCTGCATATTTTTTTTCTTGCTCATCACTTGGATTTTTTTTCACTCCCATGTTGCTATTTTGTCAGTGATGACAATATGGAAATCCATACATATTGGTATTCCAATTGAGATTTGCCTAGCCAAACAGAAGCAAAAAATTATGTGAATACAAATGTATTAACTGCGAAGATAAATCACAACCTGCAGGCAACTTGAATAAGCCGAGGAAAGAAAGGAAAAGATGTGGGATGGGGAGTGCAGCTTGAAACCAGCTGGAGTCAGAAGATGGAACATCACACACAGAAATCAGGAAACATTTATAAGCATAACTTTTTAGTATCACGCAAGCAGAAAATGCAGAGTGATTGAAAAGCAAGCGGGCCCACAGCCACACTGCAATGGAGAAGTTTTATCGTCTTTGGAAATCATCTGTGCTCGTTGTCAGGCTTTTTACAACTCTACCTTGGTTTGGGGGTCTTTTTCTTTCTTCTTCTCCTTCTTCTACTTCTTATGAAAAAAAAAAAAGTTTAAAAAATATGAACTTAGGAAAAGCCAATTTCATGTGCTGTTAATTTAATTCCCAACATAAAACCTTACTTCTTCTGATGGAAAATGAAATTACCCTTTCTACATCCGTTTTATCTGTCAATTAAATTCTCTTTTTTCCCCTTTCCTCCCCTCAAAGAAAAAAAAAGAACATGCACATTATTGGTTATATTTTCTGTGCTTGCAACAAAATGAAAATGGGAAGAGGTGGCATTAACTACAGTAAGTACACAAAACCTGCTTGATTATCATGTAAAGATGCTGGAATGACAACCCTGGAGACTTTGAATCTCCTTTGTGAGGTTGTAGATGTCTAGGCTAATTTTCATTTTCCATTTGTCCTGGTATTGCATGGCAAAGCAGTTTTAATAATGGGACTCTTAGCAGCGTTAACTATTAACCTTTCTATTTTGTGGTATCTTAAAGAAATGGCTTTTGGAGGCAGCTTTCTCTGCCTGAATCTGTATGTGAATAAAGATAGGAAAATGAAATGCGTCTTTTGGGCAGAAAGAGAGGACATTCACTGTGATCCATTCTGTATGATTAATTTTAGGATGATATTTGTCTCTGCTTCATGTTGTCATTATTTGACAGTTATGAAAAAAATCACCTTCTTTGGTCTGTCCTCGTTATTATTCATATTACCTTAGAGCTGATTGGAAAACAGTGTTTGAGAGGAAAAAAAAAAAAATCAGCTTTTTGAAATTGAAAAGACAAAAAATACAAGAGTAGGCAATTTTGTTTGTTTGTTCATTTTTGGAATGAAGACAAAAATGCCTTCCAGGACCAAAACAATGCAAGACTGTAGTAGGAAACCCTTGAAAACCACAACAGTCTCCCTTGCATGCAAAGTCCTGAAATGTTCCAACCTTTACTTTGGGGCAAAGATACCTCAGGTAAATTAGCTGTAAGGCACTTTTGGCTTGCAGGTATTTTGCGGCTCTGATGGGAACTTGCAAAGTACCCTGAGAGGCATATCCTGGTGAACCTTTCCATCATCAATTAAGACGTGCCACCAGCCCCCTTCTGCTTACTCCTACGTAGTGGGTGACAGAAGCACCCATTTTGAGTCTTCATCTGTTGGAATTGCAATACTTTAATGGATTTAACTGAGAGCTAAAACAGTGAAGTGCAGTTAAGATTTTTCTTTTCTCTTAAATTTTTAGAGGTGAATATTTTAGAGCCACTGAGCCAAGGGGCTGAGAAAATCTATGTCCTAAAACCTCTGCAACTGGATTTGCCAGAGGGCATCTGCTATCTTAGCAGAATTTTCAAGGAAGATACTCTATTCCACTGCTTTTTGTCTTCACTGACCTTGAAAAGAAGGACAAGCAACAGTTAAATACTTCTGCTTATACATTAAGAGATTGCGGAAACTTAACACAAAGTTCTAGGCACTGCTCAAGGATGCACCGAGGGTCATTCACCAACCATTAGGGATTGGAAGGGACCTCATAAGATCATCTAGTCCAATCTCCCTGCCACAGCAGGACCACCTAAATCAAGTCACATAGGAACACCTCCAGGTTGGTTTTAAACCTCTCCAGAGAAGAAGACTCCGCAACCCCTCTGGGCAGCCACTTCCAGTGTTCTGTCAGCCTCACTGTGAAGAAGGTCCATTTCCTGGGTGACCTTCCTCCTCCTTAGAGTGTCCTTGTGTCACTGAATATATCTCAGCATTCAAATATACTACACTAAATGTTGTGTCCAACAGTGTAAACTCATCTAACAGATCTGGTTCAGCTCTGCCACAGCAGAAGCATCTGAGGCATGATCCTCCTCTCACTTACATCTGTAAAACTCAAGCACAATTCTGTTAAAGTCAGAACTGGAATTATAATGGGGGAAAGCCGGAGTGATTGAGAGAAAAATCAGGCCTACAGCCTATAAATTGCGAGTATAAACAGCACCACATTTTTCTGAACTTGACTACATACACCTGGAAGGCATTCAAAGCGTGCACTCGCAGTTATTTGTTACTCCTGGAATGATTAAAGTAAATCACATTGTTTGATATGAAAAATATGTTGTACACACTCTTCTATTTTTCTCACTGCTCTGCCCTCCATGCTGCATTTTGTAGCGTAATCAAAATGCAAAATACATTTTGAAAAATTAAATGAGAGACACATGTGTGAATCATGAGGTTTATTTGCATGTTTGGCCCTTCAATTCATTAGGGATTTTAGTTTTTCCAGGAGGGCAACTGTCACATTTACATATTCTTAGACAGGCATGCAAATATTAGTCAGAAACTATAGTTTATTCAATGCATTACAAGCTCCTGGGCTGCCAAACAGTAATTTCAGTTCTTGAGTAATATACGTTTTTGGAAACCTGGCATAATAACACTGTATTATAGTATTGCCCACTAGGACCACTTATGGTTTTGTCAGGTTTTCCATTATCGAGCCTTACATTCGGGGCCAAGTATATTGTACACCGGCCGTATGAATTTGTTACGTGACACGCACGGTCTCAGTCCCAGAGCAAATTTCTTCTTTTGCAAATTTCAGAAAGCAAAATCACAGAAGCCTTATGCAGAAGTTCTCACTGGGCTAAAGGAGATGTGGCACCTAAAGAAGCAAAGCCGACAAGTCTAAGTCTTTCATGCTCGTTTTTGTGCCTCTGTGAGCTATTGAGTTGCAGGGGCTTGCAGCTGCAGAAGCACGTATAGACCTCAAAGAATTTCCACACTGAAATTATGTTGTCAGTAATACTTGGAAAGGAAGTGCCTGCAGCCTGTCTGGGAACCAGGCTGCAGTGTTTAGTGTACCCTTGCTTGGCATAAATTCATGAACTGGTGTAACTGAACTGAGGTCACTCCGCTGTTTACTGAATAAAATAGTTCACATCAGCTGAATTCCCTCTCCCCCATCTCGAGTGAAGGCCATTATATTTGTTAAAACTCCCATGGGTGAGTTTGCACCTGGTTAGAGCCAAGGTCATCACTAAGGTCAAGAATCCACTGGAGCAAAAATAGCTTATCAGGTTGGTAGACGTCCCAGAGGTTTCTGTAGCCAGTGTCAGAGGAACAATGTGATTAGTATCACACAAGGCTACCTTTGGCTTTCAGTCTGGATGCCTCAGGACATATTCAGATTTACTTAGGCTGGCTTTAAGTCTGGGTGAGACTTAAACTCATGCTTCTGGATTTTCCGGCATGAAGGAAGTAAAAACCTTTGTAATGAAAAAGCGAACTTGCATCTGATGAAGATAGATATCCTTATAAAAAATTCATTGTGGAAACATATTGATTGAACCATAGGGACTGAATTAACCAATAAACACTTCCAATTAATACTAAAGGGTAGGAAAAGTTGACCTACGTGTAAATTGGTTTTGTTCTTTAGACTAAAATATTAAGAACCATTGTATTTGGCACAAATCATCACAGGAGCTTTGTGCTCCATGCAACTATTTTAATCCCATTTTTCCTACACCATTTGGAGAACTGGGACCAGATGATTACTCCCATTGACAAGATTAATGCAATACATAGATATAAAAGCAACTCTGTGGATTTTGAGCGCCAGTTATGCTATCAGGAAGGCTGCACAGAATCTCTTGGCTTAGCTTAAGGGAACGAAATTAATAGGTTGTGGACATCTGACACCTGTTAAAAAAAAATAGATGATTTCCTAGCAGAAGAATTATGAATCATTTCTGTTTTTCATACACTGTAGTTTATGTTCGTTAAGGCTGTGTAAGATTTCTTTGTGTGCAGAAGGTCTATGCATGTGGAAATCTGCTGAGTTCTAAATCCGCACGATAGATTGTAAACTCTTTGAAGGAACTGTTAGTCTGTCATGTTCACAACCCATGGGTTTAAGACTTCTGAATGCACAGTGGCAGAGTAGTCTAATGATCCATTATAAAGTATCCATGATATGTAGATGATGGGTTGACTCTAGATATTTGAACTATGTCTTATAATCCATAGTGTGGTTCTTTGAGGATTTCTTAAATGCACTGAGAACCAGTGCACTTTGACAGGAACTCTGGAGAGGAGCTAAGAATTAGAGAGTGCCAGAATGTCACTACATTAAGGACAGAATCATGCCATCAAGATTCCAGCAGAGTCTGAAACATTATTTACATCAAAGAACCTCACTTGGGAAATTGTCCCATCTCAGGAACAACACAACAGATCTCAGCATAAAGGAATGACTCAAGAAGTTGGGTGTGTTCCTGTGTGACTTGGTCTAGGTGATCCTGCTGTGGCAGGGGATTGGACTAGATGATCTTTTGAGGTCCCTTCCAATCCCTAATGATTCTGTGATTCAATGAAGTTTACTAGAGTTTTTCAAGAGTCATGCAGCTCACACTGATTTCAGGCAGATATTGAAGTCTTATTTTGACACTACATTGCAGCGATGCGTAGATTATGTTCTTCTGGTCAGGGATCAACGAAGATATCCAACAGAAAGAGTCGGTTCTAAAATTTCTCTTCTCAGGTTGAAGAAAGTTAACCTTTTTTATGTGTAGTTGTTGTAACAAGGCCCTATGATACAGTTGTCTGAAATTCATCGGTTGATTGAATTTGCATAAATTAGGATAACACACATTTTGACATGGTACATTGAATATTACTGCATCATTGCATTTTGGTTGCAGCCCCAATCCTGCTCTCCACTAGCAGGGTGCTAGTGTGCCATAGACAGTAAACTTTTTGCGTTTCATTTCATTTCTATCCTGTTTTTTTTTTATATATTTATATTGTTTGTGAAAAGCTCTTCACAGCTTGGTTTATCACTAACGACTGCATAGACAGCGTCTTCCAGAAAAGCCATCTTCAACGAGACATTTAAACCCCTTTGCAATAAAAACAAAAGTGAGACAGGATATTTTATATACTTACAAGAAGATAATTGTCTATTTGGACAAGAAGAAAATATTACCCATGATCCCAAATCTCGTCTTTTCTCAAGATAAATTACTAGCAGAAAGTTGCCGTCAAACAGAAGAGCCCCTCCCTTGCTCTTCTGTGGTGGATTTATTCTGATCACATGTGTGTGTTGAGAAACACACACACAAAAAACCCCTTTCATTAAGATTAGAAAGCTGTAGCCCTTAAATCATGCATTTATGCAATTTTTAACTGTTTCTAACTAGCACAAAATGGCTCGTTGGAATTATGCAAGTATAGATCATTTTAATTTGAATCATTGTGGAATCATAAAGGACTCTGTTCTTTAATTTTGTGCCTTCAAGTCAGTCACTTTGATTAAAAAATAATAAAGCATGAGAGCTGGAGGGTCCTTGCAGGTTCTTCCAGCTATCATGGATCCCTGATCTTTGGTACTAATTCTTCTCATTAATATTAATAAAGGGCTGATAGGCCATCTCAAAGCATAGTACAAAAAACATGCAATTAATTATTTGTAGTGTTTTTATGCTTATTTGGCACAATGAGAAGCGATGCCTCAGGAGTCTAAATATCAGTTAATCAATAGTATCAAATCCACTGAAAATGAGCCCTTCTAGTCCCTTTTTCATAGAGGCATAGAATCATTTAGATTGGAAAAGACCTTTAAGATCAATGAGTCCAACTCTTAACCTAGCACTACAAAATCCACCACTAAATCATATCCCTCAGCACCGCATCTACATGTCTTTTAAATATCTCCAGGAACAGAGACTCCAATGCAACTTCATGACCTTTTCTCTTGTCCAGCCACATTGCCACAATGTTCTTTCAGGTAGCTGTGGAGAGTGATATGGTCTCTCCTGAACCTACTTTTCTCCATTGTGTGATATATGAAGCAAAATGATAATTAAAAACATAAGATGATCACAGTGCAAATTTGCCCTAGCGAAGCTTGTTCTATTTTACAGTGTCTCTGGAAGACGTGAGTGATGCTGTCTGCAGTCATGAGTCTGTGATATAAAATGATAGTTACCGTTATAGTACGATCCAGTTTCCTGAACTATGTAGGCACTTAAATCCATTTTAGAGGCCAGATTTCAATGATCTAGAAAATATCTTGGGGTCCCTATTTTAGAAAATTAATCTAATGTTAGGAGCTTGCATTTAGGAAACAGAAATCTTATCTATGCACAGTCACAGAATCACAGAACATTAGGGATTGGAAGTGACCTCGAAAGATCATCCAGTCCAATACCCACCACAGCAGGATTCACTCGATCAAGTCACACAGAAACATACCCAGGAGGGTTTTAAACAGTCTCCAGAGAAGGAGACTCCACAACCCCCTGGGCAGACCCTTCCAGTGCTCTGTCACCCTCACTATGAAAGAGTTCCTTCTCATATTTATATGGAACCTCCTCTGTTCCTGCTTACAGACATTGCCCCTTGTCCTATCATTAGATGCCACTGAGCAGAGCCTGGCTCCATCCTCCTGACACCCATTCTTCACATATTTATAGACATTAACGAGGTCACCCTTCAGTCTCCTTTTTTCCAAGCTCAAGAGACCCATCTCGTCATCTGTAAAACATTTAAATCAAACAATTGGTTTGCATTCTTTGGTTTTTAATTTGGTTGTAAATGATTTTAAGTTCTTGGATGTTTTTCTAGAGTGGTATCACTGAAATGTACATACAGCTGGAAAGGAATTTGAGAGATGTAAACATCTGCTTTGATTTTAATATGATATCATGATTTTTTTTTTTATGTCAAACTGGTAGACACTCTAATATAGATTCTCTTCCACTTGGAAAACAATCACAGTCCAGACTACAGTGGATTGTAAACAAGAGATTACTATTTTTTCTTTTGTTCAAGGTATGTTTCTGTTATCTGGACCAGTATGTATTTAATACAAATACACCACAGGCATAGATGCTAACAATTGTTACCTGTAGTCACACAAAAAAAGGCACTGTTCTTTCTGCCATTAAATTGATTTAAATACTTCCACTTTCCTCATCTCTTCTCATTTCTAATGTTCTTTTACTGTGCTCCCTCTTGTTTCTGTCCTGAATTCAGAATCCACTAAACTCTATTTCTTCTTACCAGTTGAATCGGAACACCTGATCCAGAAAATGAGTTTACAAATAAGTTTTACTGTTCTTATGCAGACAAAAAGCTGTTTGAAGGTTTTTCTCTCAGTGACACACACTCCAGCTTGCTGAAGGGTTTCTGTACTTGATGTACCTGAGATGTAATGCTTGGAGGAATCTCATTTTACTCTGCAAACGTTGCACCACACCAAAACCCTTAAAATTGAAGCACAGTAAGACTAAGGACAAAAAGTAGTTTTGCTTAACAGTTGTTTTCAAGAATCTCCTTCATTTTTCAACAGAATTAAAAACAATTCAGTTTTCTTGGTTTTAGATTAAAAAAAATTAGGGAAAGAGAATGATGAGGTGATACAGGCATATGTGCACATGACCCCCCAACACTTCTACTTTCGATGATGCAATTTTTAATAGCTAACATCATGGGATTTAGATTCCTTCTCAGTTTCTAGATAAACTGATCAGCCTAGGTGATCACAGAAAATTAGATTTGATCAGTATTGAATAAAGTTTTCAAAACAGATGCCTGCAAATTTGGAAATACTATCTCTGTTGAGCTGGTGGCTTCCCTGGACAAGTTTAAACACAGTATTTTGGTCAGAAAAACATTTCATAAAAGTAGGAACTCCTTTTCCACGTTTCACTGACCTACACAGATATTTGATCAGAGTGTGAATAAGAGTCAAAGTCACAGACTCCCTTTTCTGTCCTCAGACCAGATGTGCAGTAAGGCCAAAGACCGAGTCCCCTTCACCTCACTATGTCTCAGCCCTGCTGTTACACGCAAAGGCAAACGGCTGACACTGCACAACAAAAAGGGAAGTTACCAGGGTTTGTTTTGCTTGTTTTTGAATGCAAGTGTAATATTGAACTTAGCATTTAGTACTGAGGATGGCTCAGATTATTTAAATGTTGCCTTGAAAAGCAGAGTGACTGAGAAGATCCCCTCTTTCTTGTAATTTGTATGGCAGTCTGCATGAGCCATTGTCCCTACTGGTATCGTTTTTAAAACGTATCAGTGAATCATTGAATGATTTAGGTTGGAAGGGACCTCACTGACCATCTAGCTCCAAACCCCCTGCCGTGGGCAGAGACACGTCTCTCTAGAGCAGGTTGCCCAGAGCCCCATCCAACCTGGCCTTGAACACTTCCAATATGATTCAGTGGGACAAAGGCAGGCTCCTTAAAATAATTATTGTATTGCTGTGTTGTTGTTGATTGACTCTTGCCTGAGGTTATAGAAAATGGATTTGGAAGGAGATGCAGCTGCAATTGTTTGAGATTGCAACATGGTGGGGCCTTAAAACAAAAGGCTGCTCTGCTTCACACTAATTGGTTAAATCCTGCAGCTATATCCTTGAGGTTTGTAAAGCAGGGTGAGATATTTTTAGCAAGAGAAAAAGTACATTTTTATGCACACCTCTACCTGTATTGTTCTATCAACAAGTATGATTTTATAAGGTCAAGTCTCATCCTTCAAGTAGTCTTCATATACACATGCACACATGAAAGAAAATGGTTTTAGGAAATGTCAGAATGCTTTATATCAGCATTTTCAGAATGCAGTAGAATGTTTCATTTCAAAATGTCATTTTCATTTTGAAATTGATCTTTTTAAAGGGTAAGAAAAGAAAAAGAGAAAAAAAAATAGGCTTAAATAACTTGAAAATGAAACACATTTTCCAATTTGAATGAAACTTCCCGGTGCACAAACTCAAACCCATTGATTTATTTCTGTTCTCTGTGCCATTGAACTCCAAAGTCTAATATTCTAAGAGGTCAAGCTTTTTACTCAGCTTCCAAACCAGTGGCCAACTAAAAGTACACTTTTAATTTTCTCTGTGCCAGCACACCAGATTTATTATCAGATGTAGCTTGCATATCTGAATGATGCAGACATGGCCTCATGGCTGTGTGGCTCCTGACCCTGCTCTGTTTAGAGGCATGATATATAACATAAATTATAATGTAAAATAAATAAAATTTTATCCAGGGAAGATCTATATCAGTGTAAAGAGAGCAATTTTTTCCCTTGGTGAAAAGAATTCACAATAAGGCAGAAAATTCCAGATATTTCAGTGTGTGGGTATGGAGCCGTATGGAGTTTCACATTATTACAGAACATTAGGGATTGGAAGATACTTTGGAAGATCACCTAGTCCAATCCCCTTGCCACAGTAGGATCACCTAGACCAAGCTGCATAGAACATATCCAAGCAGGTTTTAAACTTCTCCAGAGGAGACCCCTCAAACCCCCTGACCAGCCCCTTCTAGTGCTCTGTCCTCATATGCATGTGGAACCTCCTATGCTCTAGCTTATTGGCCTCTGTTCTATCACTGGATGACACTGAGCAGAGCCTGGCTCCATCCTCCTGACAACCATTCTTCACATATTTGTAAACATGAATGAGGTCACCCCTCAGTCTACTTTTTTCCAAGCTCAAGAGACCCAGCTCCCTCAGCCTTTTCTCATCAGGGAGATGTTCCTGTTGTTTCATCTTTGTGTCTCTGCTCTGGATTCTCTCCAGCAGTTCTGTGTGGTTTGTTTTCTTGTTCTATTTTTTATGGGGTTTTTTCCCCTGAGATCTAGAATATTTTGATTCCACCTGATTCATGAGGGGATCACAGAGCTCCATCCCAGACATCCATTCTAATCAGCATTTTGACACAGCCAGGAGCTAATTGTACGTTACTGCCTCCTTCCTGTTCTCTGATGATTCTGATGAAGTCAGAAATACAAAATTCTTCTATCTGCAACTCTTAGTGAATAAAGACTAGTTTTTTTACAAGACAAATCTGATATTACAAAAAAATAAAAGAGGAGGTGATGTAAGGAACTAAAGGCAGATCAACTTGACACTGATTCTAATTAAAAATAAAAAAACTCCATTAGCTTAAAAATGAACTGTATGCTTTTCACCTTGTGAGTCTACTTATCGTTTAAAAACTTTCAGCTGAAGTGTAATATCTGAGACAAGTTCCGATTCAGACCTTTGTCGTCTGATGCAGTTGATTTTAAAAGCATGAGCAAGCCAGGAAAACAGTTACCTCTCTCTCTCTTTCACACACACTTACAAACTCTTTTCTCCAATGTCATTAACCTACCCAGTTATTAAAAAAGACTTTTCACTGCTCTAGACTATGACTTAGATATGTCATTCATCATATTGTACAGATGTACCAACAAAGCATCGGGAACTAAAACTAGTACCAATAGCAATTAGTGTAGTTTTGTGCAAGATGGGTCTTTAAACCCATTTTTTATTTCTGACAAAACAGAAATCTAGCTGTTGCCTGAGACGGGTGTTTCAGCTTACGTGGTTTTAGTGTCTTATAACGTTAGAGTGAAATCACAAAAAAAAGAAGAGTAGTGAGTGGTTTAATGAGGTTTATGTCATAACACAGAATATTAGAAGGAGGAGTGGTTAAAAGATCAAGAGAGGTTCTCCACTCCGTCTACTCTGCCTTGGTAAGACCACATCTGGAATGTTGTGTCCAGTTCTGGGCCCCTCAGTTCCAGAAGGACACAAAACTGCTGAAGAGAGCCCAGTACAGAGCCACAAAGAAGATGAAGGGAGTGGAACACCTGCCTTATGAAGGAGCTGGGTCTCTTGAGCTTGGAAAACAGGAGACTGAAGGGTGACCTCAGTCACATAAATATGTGAAGGATGGATGTCAGGAGGATGGAGCCAGGCTCTGCTCAGTGGCATCTAGTGATAGGACAAGGGACAATGGGTGTGAGCTGGAATAGAAAAGGTTCCACATCAATATGGGAAGAAACTTCTTCACAGTGAGGGTGATGGAGCACTGGAACAGGCTGCTTGGGGAGGTTGTGGAGTCTCCTCTGGAGACGAATAAACCCACCTGGACATGTTCCTATGTAGCTTGGTCTAGGTGATCCTGCTGTGGTACAAGGATTGACTAGATGATCTTACAAGGTCCTTTCCAATCCCTAATGTTGTCTGATTCTGTGAATTTCAAACTCACCATTTTTTCCCCTTTTTGAATAGAAAATAGTCAATAAGATAATCTGTCCCTCAAAGAACTGACATTATTTACTCTAACCAAAACCAATGGCTGTTACACTGTAGTAAAAAGAAGCTATCTTGAAGTAAAGTAAACCAGGATATAGGAACAAGTAGACCCAGTATAAACAGAATCACTGCAAAAGTGAAGTCACTTTGGGTCCTCTAAAAGAAGTTGATTGCTGAGTACAGATATGTCAATCTGATTTCCGAATACGGGGAAGGTGCAAAGTAACCCACTAGAATAAAATATATTTCAGAAAAAAACCCACTAATGAATCCCCCCAAGATAAAATCTCCAAGGCTTATACCAAGTCACTTTACAAAAATTAATTTATTTAATCTTCCATGTTTCACAAAAATTTCATTTTACAAGAAAGATTTATCATGGGAGACTTCAGAAAGCTCACATGCGTTTCATCCTCTCATGCGAGGAGCTAAGGTCAGAATCCTATTGTGCTAATATTTGTATGAACAAAGGACTTGCAGTTTAAGCAGGTGGGTATAAGAAATGGGGATATGAAAAATTTGAGAGGCATTCTTGAAACAAAGAGTGATTACAGAGTTCACCTGCTGTGACCTGAATGCACAGACTTGGTAGACATTTCCTAGGGACATGTGAAGAGATTATATTATATAATTGCCTACCCCGTAACAGCTGAAGAACTTTCTTCAGCCCTAGCAATAACAGCAAAGAGAGTGGTCTGGACATAATTCCCAGTCCTAGGTGTTTCTAGAAGCTGAAGTTTTTTTGGCTAATATTCAGTGTTGTGATTTACAACAGTAGATATTTGAGAACACCTCCAAAATAAAGATGAGACAGACACCTACAGCTGGGCAGTTCTCTTCTGCTGTGACAGTGAAATCCCCTGATGCTGTTAAGTCCAAGTCCACAAAAACTGTCATGCAGTGATGAATGAAGAAAACTCTCCCCAAGTCCCAAGGCAGAGCTTGAGAGAGCAAGAAAAAGATGTTATTTGCCATTGCAACTTTGCCCAACCTTATTTTGGAGATTTTCCCATCATTAATTTAAAGGTATTAAACGGACAAAGGTCAGTGGAATTAGCAATAAAAGGCCCTGACAACTGCTAAAGCTGTAATTCATGGTCTGACATAGTAGTCAAACAACCAGAATAGTATTTTAAGTGAGGAATCACAACCTATGTGTGATTTAAACCACGAATATCCTTCTTTAAAAATAGTTATTTAAATGTGCATTAATCATTAAACTCCTATTTCCCGAGGATTATAGTAATTTATATCTTTGCATATTTGTCAACATTAGCACAGAAACCGTTGTAAACACGGTGCTGTTAAGACTGTATGCAGTTGTACTGTAGAGTTCCTCTTGCAGCTAGCATCACCCTCAATGCTTTCTGTTGGGTGTCTCATCTGTTTTACACCTGTAAGTTAATAGGGAAGAACACCAAGTCTCTGGATGGCCAGTGCTGATGGTCATACATAGCTTGTATACTCAGCTACCAAAATACCAAGAGGTAGGGAGAAGGTGTAAATTACCCAGAAGCTGTCTGACTGGTGGTGCATGCTTGAAACAGCTGTAAAGGGTCCTGAACAAAGCACAGCAGTTGTAGTGAGAAAACTATTAGCATATGCATGAATAAGTGGGTGTGAAAATGCTGGCTATCAACATGCAGTGTGTACTGTACTCCAGCTGAGCAGGTGTAAAAAACATCCTCTTGACACAGAAGTGTGAATTTCAAGGAGACAAGCCTGATGAAAACTAAAGACTTGTATTTGTTTCATTTGTTTAGATAAAGGGCCACGTACTTTTCCTGCTATCATCAGATGAATTTTGCCCCCGTTTAAGGCAAACAAAGCAGGCTGGTCAACACAATAGGGTGACAGCTGGGTAGGGTTGAGAATCACAACAGATTTTGAATTATTTTTGAGGTGTCAGATGCAGCTCTCTCACTGGCAATACTCATCAGAACTTCAGTGCCTTCACCAGGCCACGCAGAGGTCATGGCCCAGACTTCTGTATGGCTCTTTATTTCCCATGTCCCTGTTAAGACTACCACTAAAACTCAAAGGAGAGACTGAGCCATTCCTTTGCTGGAGAGCATAAAACCTGTCCACTGAAAAAGGAGGCTTGAAAATCCTGCTCCTGGGCACTTGAGGGCATTTCACATTTCAGCCATTCACAATTTATATTTATTTGAAAAATTGAGTTGCTCGGCAGTCTTTTCTAATAGCAATATAATGGTATTGCAGCTGGGATTTAATGGTACACTATTACACTTCAGGGCAACCACAGCACAAGTGTATCAATTCTGGGATGAGTCAATGGTGAAAGAGCAATATTGAGGTCATATTTTTCCTCTTTCTGTACATCAGTGGGACAGAGGCATAGGACTTTTGGTAGAAATGTAAAGGATTATTTTTCAGTGATCCAGCTTTATTTCAGACGGATATCTATATCTCTTACTGGAAGCGTTGCATCGCTTCCCTGTACGATTCTCTGACAGGAACTGCCATGGTGGTATCAGAAGAATTACCGACTGCAGTAAATGGTGTGATCATCTACATCAGTTACCTTTCATTTTGTATAGCATTTCAGCATTCCTTGAAACTTATTTTCTGTCGCAGAAACAGCTAACACAGTGGTTGACACAACGTGTCGTGGAAAGCAGTAAGACTCTTTTTGCTTCAAGTCCACACTTTTAATCCAGAATCTGAAAAAAGTCACCTTTTTTGATATTAAACCTTGGTTTTGCAAAGAGTAGAGACATCAGTTTTAAAATAAGATCAAACTAGATATATTCCATGTAAAAGTAGTAGAAGCTGTAGGAGTTAGAATCATAGAACCATTAGGGATTGGAAGGGACCCCAAAAGATCATCTAGTTCAATTCTCCTGCCACAGCAGGATCACCTAGACCAAGTCACACAGGAAATGGCATCAGACCATGAGACTGGCCATGCTGGATCAGATGAGAGATTCATCTAGGACAAGGGGCACTGGGTGTAAGCTAGAAGATAGGAGGTTCCATATAAATGTGTGAAGGAACTTCTTCACAGTGAGGGTGATGGAGCACTGGAACAGGCTGCCCAGGGGGGCTGTGGAGTCTCCTTCTCTGGAGACATTTAGAACTGTCCTGGATATGTTTCTGTGCAACTTGGTCTAGGTGATCCTGCTCTGACAGAGATATTGGACTGGATGATCTTTTGAGGTCCATTCCAATCCCTAATTTCCTGTGAATCTGTGATTCTGTGAATATCCCCTTTACACTACTTTGTAGTATTTCATAGCAAACCAGAGTAACCAGCAATATATTTTCCTAATGTACTGTTACAACCGTCAGGAATTTGTGCCTTGGAAACTTACTGAGCTGAAGGCATCCTATTTAGAGAGCTGGACCTTTTTACCTCAGAGAAAAAGATACTGAGTGATGACCTCATTAATGTTTATAAATATGTGAAGGGTGGGAGTCAGGAAGATGGAGCCAGGTGCTTCTCAGTGGCATCTAGTGACAGGACAAGGGGCAATGGGTATAAACTGGAATACAAGAGGTTCCACATCAATATGAAAAGGAATTTCATGGTGAGGGTGGCAAAGCACTGGAATGGGCTGGAGTCTCCTTCTCTGGAGATGTTTAAAACCTGCCTGGACATGTTCCTGTGTGACTTGATCTAGGTCATCCTGCTGTGGCAGGGATATTGGACTAGATGATCTTTTGAGATCCCTTCCAATTCCTAAAGTTCTCTGTTTCTGCAATTTATATTTATAAACCTTGGATGGATTTTCATTTCACTTCCTTATCTAATTATTCCTTAAATCCAAGTAAACATTGAGTAATAAGACTAAAGGAACAGCATATATACTTTTCCATCACTAGCATGTATCTGCAAATCTATAAGCACTTGCATATATTTATCTGCAGATATAAGTGTAGAGATTGGTACCTGTAAAAGAGCATTTATACATATAACCAAGCAGGAATGCCTATTATTGCTGCTCTAAACTAAGGACATTTGAATTTAAATGAGTGACAAAATCTCAAGTCAACTGCATGTGCAGGAGGATGACAAATCTCTACAATGTTAATAAAGTTAAACAGGGGAGGGAAGGCCTGGGTGGACTGAAAATACAGTAGAAGGAGTGTCTTAGCATGAGCATCTCCGTCAGGACATGGCAAACTTCTACACCCCATCTCAAGCAATCCTTTCCACAAGGAATGAAGTTTCCAACACTGTGACTCAGAAGCAGGTTGGAGGAAGGGTAAGCATAAAAGCAAAGTGTTTTACTAAGCTTTCTAGCACATTTTTATCCATAAAGGGCTTTTCATTTTTAATTTTCACTACTAAACATTAATTAAACTAACAATATAATCTCGGCTCCAAAAGGCAGTCTTCCCTTTTGCTCTATTTTGAGTGTTATATTATCAAGATATAAGACTGTGTGTGCTTGGAGTAAGATAGACATTGTAAGCCATTTTCTGCACTG
Source organism: Phoeniculus purpureus (assembly GCA_028565055.1). Taxonomy (NCBI): domain Eukaryota; kingdom Metazoa; phylum Chordata; class Aves; order Bucerotiformes; family Phoeniculidae; genus Phoeniculus; species Phoeniculus purpureus. The sequence continues at coordinate 2,889,514 of JAOXOE010000874.1, forward strand.
TATATGTGAGATACAGTGTTGGAAAGCATGCACACACACTCACTTCTTGTGTTTGTATTTTCATTCAAAATTTCCCCTAACTTCTGTATTTTGTCCTGTATTCAACTTCCAGAACAGATACAGTAAGCAAGCTGAGAGCATTTCAAATGCCTGAGCTGTGTGATGTTAGAGGGCATGAGAATCCCTATTTATCACAGAAGAATGGACTAGAACCAGGATCAAATTAGACCAGGATACTCAAATCTCATTGTAAATAAGTTTAGGTAGGATACATTGGCTGCCACCTTAGTAAGGCAACAAAACAGAACTTTAGGTCCTTCTAAGTTTATACTAGAAAACACAAGTTTCTATGAGCCAAGTTCTTCTCAGTGTCATCTAATGATAGGACAAGGGGCAACGCGTGTCAGCTGGAATGTAGGAGGTCTCACATTAATATGAGAAGGAAATTCTTCACACTGAAGGTGACAGAGCACTGGAAGGGGCTGCCCAGCAAGACTCTGCAGTCTCCTTCTCTGGAGATATTTAGAACCTACCTGGACATGTTCCTGTGCAACTTGATCTGGGTGATCCTGCTGTGGCAGGGAGATTGGACTAGATGATCTTTCAAGGTCTCTTCCAATCCCTAATGTTCTGTGATTCTGTGACTTTATAGAGGCTGAAGTATTGGTTGAGGATCACTGTCTTGGAGCTAACAGCAGAAATTTTGCATAAAAGTCACTTTAGGGTTCCTGTTTGGAATTTGGTTTCTTGTATACTATGCACTAACAAGAAATATAAATTGCTGCTTCTTGTGCAAATTAGAAGAATAAATTTCTAATTGCAAAAAACACTGTAACTTTAACAGCAAAGCAGAACTGAATGTTAAAATAAATTGGAATATCTCTGGGTAGGATATCAATTTCATGCTCTGCCTTAGTCTGGATTTGTGAAGGATAGGTGGAAGAGGAAGACAAATACCACAGTGAACTAGAACTTCTAAAGCTCAGGGTAAAACCTCCTAACACAAAGGCAGTCCAGGAGACACTATATGGCCTTTGACAAGACTGTGTCACCGATGACTAACCCTTTGCCACAATCCTTGGTTTGCCACAAATCTTAGTTCTTTTGAGCATAAGACAAACTAAAGCAAAGTAACACAAAATTGATGTAATTTACACTATGCTAAATTTATAACAAAATAAAAGGCACACATACACAGCAAAATATCTTGTAATTTCTAATTTTTGCTGTGATGATCCCCCCCCTCTCTTTGTTCAAATGTCATCTCTAATTCTGCAGAGTATCATGCCATCACAAAGACATCCATTTAATCAAATGCCTTTTGTACCTGGGACACTGCTAGTCAATATGTAGTAAACAACTGTGTGTTCCAATCTGAAGTGGGGACACTATGTTTCAGAGAGATCCATTGATCTCAAATGGCAGAGTTAGTCTTCTTTAGTGAAAGGAATCTTTCAAATAAAGCTACTTGAGTGTTTGAAGGTGTGAGCACTTTGATGTTTCAAAGCCTCAATTATTTAGGTACCACAGAGCTGAGCATTGTGTATCTGCCAAAGTCTCATTTAAAAGCCTCAGATGGCTAAGATGTCATGTTCCGTTCAAAGACTTCTGGTGACTGAAATTAAGAGAAAAGCCCTTTCATTTTAGTGACTCCTAAGGCTCTCTCAGCACCCACTCTGTTGTGCTACAGCATGACACCATTAAATGCTTGCTTGCAATTTGAGTGCGTTGTCAACAGAGCAGATGGACTCTAACTAAGGAAGTGGTATTTATGCTGATAGGCTGTTGTAAAAGCAAAACAAACTAGCAAACATACCACACCCTCAGCTTCTGGTGTCTTTTACTAAGGGACAGGATTCAAATGTCTAGCTGAAAAGAAGATGTACTGAAATGATTCTGCAAAGGCAAGGTTTTCTATCCTCAATGTACTACAGTTGAGGAGAGAGTAATTCTGTTGTTGAACAATCAGAATCATAGAATCATCTATAGTAGAAAAGATCATTGAGTCCAACTGTTAAAGTAATTGTACCAAGCCCACCAGCAAATCGTGTCCCTAGGCTCCATATCTACTGCTTTCTTTTATTGCTACCCTGCTATTTATTATTTCTGTGTAGAATTCTGACTGAATTTGTGTTATGAGAGTTCAGCAAGTCAGCAAAATCTGTTCCGCAGACAAAAAAATTGGTACCCGGTCAGCAATGAAATCACCCTTTAGACAAGGTGGTTGAATAGAAATAGGTGGGTGAGAGAGGTGAGGAATGACTAAAGGTGCTGTCGTGGGTGTGAAGACACAAACTGAACCAAACTGTAGGTTCATAACGGAGATATTTAGGCTAGAACACTTGAGATAAATTACTCTCTTCTCCAGTAGAGAGGTTCTCTACTGGAACCTCTAGGGTGATTCAGAACTAAGCAGAGTAAATTGCCACTTCAGAAGTTTATTTTTCTCTTTTGATTATACAGACAGACTAAGCTACTAAGCAGCTAGCCTGAAAATTTAGTGAAATTAATCTTTATTGTTCTTTCATTCATGAAATAAGGTGTGTTCTCTGATTTGGACCCAGAGGAGTGAGTGAAGAAACAGAGATGGAATGTTGGATTAGCTAAGCAGGGTTGGGGCTGGTTTGTACTTGGATGGGAGACAGTCTGGGTACATCAGGTGCCACAGGACTTACCCTGCTTCAGCAGAGGGGGTTAGACTTGGATGATCTTTCGAGGTCCCTTCCAACCTGCAATATTCTGTGATTATAAAGGGGAAATAATATGAATAAAGAAGTGGAAAGAGATAAAGCTGTAACAGGTGAAAACATAACGGGCACTTATCCTTTATATATCGACAAAATTTGTAATTCTTCAAGGTTGAGTCCAAACCTGAGTCTTCTGTAAAAGACAGAAGCAACTCTAAAAAGAAAGATTATTGAGTCTTTTATAGATAATATGGTATAGTTAGTATATCTTGCAAATATCCACTTGAGAGACCACCAGCTTGCAGTGCATAGAAGTAGTGTAGGTCAACAAGTTGTCTTCTATTGCTGACGCATCACCACTCCTCTTCCACACACTCAGAGCAATTCGTCCTCAGCAAGTACTGAAATTATAGGTGGAAACCCAAAGTTTAAAGCATGAAAAGGTAGAGTATTGATGTACTGAGGTTTGTTTTGGGTAAGGAACAAAATCTTCTGCTCTTTTTGTTTACCTTTTTCTTGTTTTTGATGAAAAAATATACCAAATAAGCATTTTCCCCCCTATTTTTCAATCACAGGCATTAAACTCCTTTGATTTGCTGTCTGCTGCCATAGTCAAAATGTAATAACTTAGGAGCAGTCGGAACACAACAGCTTTCCCTTCTTTATTTTATGGCTAAGTTTTCAGTTCAATCAACCCCAAACACCTGATTTTTGAGATTGTTTGACACTGATGACTCTTTGGTCATCTCATAAAATTTTGTGAGAAGTAAACAGGAATGAAGAATTTAACACAACCGTTTAGAGAATTAGTCCAACTTGGTTTAGTTGGTTCAACTAGCTGTAAAGAATTCACTCCTTCTTGAAAACAAGAGCTGGGGATTTCAATTAGCTTGACTTCTTCCTGATGTGGAAGGAAGTGAAAGACGCCAACAAGATTTTGTCTTCCTTGAAATCTCAGCTACTGTACAGAGGCCACCAATTAGAAAGTTCCTCCAGGCCTTTATGCTCAGCAACCTTATTAATTATCATTGTTTTATATAGCCCGGACAGGTGGGGGAGGGTCACACCATGATGAAGCAAGTTAGATGCCCTGTCTAAACTGAGTGCATCTGATGCCTCGTTTCAGCATACCTCCTTATAGCAATAACAAGTTGAGGATGGAGGTTGTCTCTGAGGAGGAAAGAAAAAAACCCCATGTTTTTGTTAATTTGGTAAAGCTGCTGGTCTATATAGGTTTTAATTAATTTTTAGCTGCAGTTTTAAAATATAAGCAGGGAGAGATAACTGCGCAGGAAGATAAAAGAAACGAGAAAAATATATGAAATAATAAAAAACCCCTAAAGCTAACTAGTAAGCTAAAATGACATTATTTTTTTTTCTGGTTTATTAAAACATATTCAAGTCTTTGATGGCCTATGAAATCTGATATCCCATCAATTACAATCTCAAAAGATTCCTGAAACATTTTTTAAGCGAGAAGTAAGTAAATTATGGGTTTGTCTTTTAAAGTGTGTTTTATTATGTCATTACTCCAAATACTGTCAGTAACTTGGTACCAGTTTGAATGGTTATGGAACATTTGTAATTCAAGGGGGTGTGATTATCAGTGTATATTCTGGTATAAAAAAGACTTTAGCCAGATTACTTTTTATCGGCTCATGAATTTAGATGCAGTTCCTTTAGCTCCATAATGCAGCTGTCTGGGGGTAGATATATGCAGCCCTCCAGATTGGCTGCCATTGAAAACTTGTAGTGTGAAACTTGATAGTTTGTATTGGGAGGAACTCTACTGGTTCATGGATAAAGACACTTTGAGGCACAAAAACAAGGAAAAACAAGGGAAAAAATAATGCTGAGCGTCAGCCAGCTATTTCACAAGCTAAAATCTGTTTCTGCAACTCATCCTGTGGACAAAATGTGCTGGTCAATCACCTGAGGCCATTCAGTAGATTTAGTGCACGTTTTAGCTTCTTCCCCCCAACAAACAAAGAGCATACTGTCTCCAACATGAAACCATTAATCTAAATGCCGAATTCATTCATTCACATTAGGTTTTAAACCAATTTTGCAAAGTGGGAGCTGATGCAAAGGTTGGCAAAATTTACAGTGCCAGCAATTTTCCATCCATTGAAGATTAAATGTAGCACATTCAGTACACACCTACGTGACTATCACACACGGCACAATAACCCAGAGACTTCAAATAATTTAATTGGCAAGCTGCATGACTCTGAAAAAAGCCTGAGGTATAATGTGGAAGTTACTTATGTGAACTTGGTCGAATGTTTTTTAAAAGATGACAAAAAAGAGCAGTCTTAGAAGGAAGACACAAGTCATGCTTCTGGTTAATGCAGATTAGCATGTAGCTAATATAAAGTGTACGTTTCTGTCAGGACATAGCTGAATATAGGCACAGCTCACTGACTGATGCTTTTGGATTTGGACTTTGTCAGCTGAACCCTGTGAGTAAATGACTCGCTTAGTAGACTCAGATGAAGATTAGGAAGTAAAGCACAGAGTTTAAGGAAAAAAAGAGATAGGATAGTTTTCCAGCAAAGTTAGTGAGTTTAGGAAACATGAAAACACTATGAAGGGAGTGAAAGGTTTAATGATTCCTTCCAGCTCCCAAGCAGACCCTGCTGTGTCAGATATTGACATTATTTGCTACATTCACTGGTGATTTTGGGACCCAAGATCCTCAGTATTCTAAGATATAGTTTGGACATGACTTTATGACAGTGACAACTGTAAAGCCTTGAGTTTTCACAGAATCACAGAACATTAGGGATTGGAAGGAACCTCAAAAGATATCTAGACCAATGCCCCTGCCAGAACAGGATCACCTAGATCCAGGCACACAGGAACATATCCAGGCAGATTTTAAGCATCTCCAGAGAAGGAAAATCCACATCCTGCCCATTCCAGTGCTCTGAAGCTTTTCTAATGAAAAGTCTGATTTTTTTTTTAACCAAAAGAAGGAAAAAATAGAAAATGAAGCTATTCCTTTGTCTTCTAGCATGGATGGAATGAATTGTAGAAGAGCTCATTAGTTCATGTTCTCACAAAGTGGCAGAACTAGTTTAATAGTTCGTAGAGCAGAAACACAGCAGAGAAAATAATCTGTAGTTAATGCTGAGTGCAAAGTCTTATGATCAACAGTTTTTGATTAGTGGAATAATATAGGAGAAGGGCCAACTCTTTGGGGTCAGGCTTGTGAAATGGCATATTGGTGTCTATTGGGAGGTCTCAACGTGCATCACAGAAAACTTTACAATTCCTTTTCCTGCTGTTAAGTGTTGTTAGACTTGCTTAGAAAGTGCTGTATGTCATTTGTTTTGTCTCAGGTGAGTATAGAATTGTGCTGATGTTTTAATATTCTAACAAGTGCTTGGAATATTTTAAACCACTACTTGTAAGGATCAACAAAGTACATTGATACCCAGCCCAAAAACTGCAGTGATGCTCCTTATCATATCTATAATGTTAATCGAGGTGAGTTGTTTTGTTTCATCATTTTGTTGGTTTTTTTTTTTCGGTTGTTGTGGTTAAGGAACAGAAATTGTAAGCAAGAAGAACCTGATTTAGTAGGAACTCAGGGAAAGACTCATTTGGATGAACCCTGTACTACAGCAACTCCAGGGGAGCATTGTCCCTACTCCTTGTCCACTAAAACCCACTCTGTAGTAGCAGTAAAAGAAATAATATAAACCAGGGTATAGTTTATGCATTGTTGGTACAGCACTTTGTGAACATAAAGTGCTATGCAAGCACCATTATTAGTATTATCAGGTGAGTTTCTCCTTCCATTAAAAAGAAAAACTGCATCAATATAATTGTTGTGTCCTGAGTCTCTGCGAGTTTTTAATTAATACACTAGGACTGAAGCTTAGGATAAAGTACTGGGATCTTCATTGACTACACCTGCTTCTGCTGGTGGACTACAGACATTTCTTAGCAAGTTTATAATCACTCAGCTTATGAATCTTGGCTTTAATTGTCCTCAACTATTCTTTGTTCCTTTTTTGCAGGCTTCCTGTTCAGAAAGTATTTGAGTACAGGCTTAAATATAAAAAAGACATCATTATCCCATTGCTACCAATGAGACTTAGGCATTGTCCTAACATTTAGTTCTTCACTGGACAGCAGGGATCTGCAGAAATATAACATCCCTCTTCTACAAAAAAATCCAAAAAGTGAAGTAGCATCAATATAGGATTCCTTATCCAATAATTATATTCACTTGCTAGTGATAAAAATGTAAAATAAAATAATGAAATATAAAAAATTATCTTTCTTTTTTTTAAAATATCTTGATGTCATCCATGGAGTAACGTACAGTCTCTGGGATTGAGAACGACTTTGGTGACAGAGCGCTGGAAGGGGCTGCCCAGAGGAGTTATGGAGTCTCCTTCTCTGGAGACGTTTAAAACCCTCCTGGCCATGTTCCTGTGCAATTTGATTTAGGTGATCCTGCTGGAGTGGAGGGATTGGACTAGATGACCTTTGAAGGTCCCTTCCAATCCCTAATGTTCTGTCATTCTGTGATCATAACATTGCCAGTACGTACACGATTTCCCTAGTGAGTACTAGCTAAGATGGTTCTTTTCAGGTGAGTCTGGGTTCTGGTAGGAATTATTTCGTGTTGTGTACGGTTTGTTTGTTTATTTTATTGCTACTTAAGTGGTAAATTGACCAAGAAAGTCCAGTGATTTGTGCAAATTTGCCTTCCAGTGAACAAAGTTGTGCACTTTGTTAATGAGCAATATTAAATATCAGAGACACTCCTTCATTTTGTTAAATGCTCTGTGTAGCCATAGCTAAATGACCACAAGAAGTGGCTGAGTCTTAGCTCTGATTGGCAGCGGGCATCAATCATTATTCTGGCAAGGATGTTCAGCAACATACCACTTTCTAGCAAATCTGGCAGGTTTGAATGGGATTATTTCAGATTGGCTTACCAATAATTGTCATGCCTAAAAATCTCAACACAATGAGAATTTGTCACTGATGCCAATCACATACTTTGTGCCAAACTCACTTCACATCTTCCCCTGGGTAGTCTTGATCTACACTAATACTCCAAACAGAATGACAAAGCTTCAGGGCTGAGAAGGAACAAATTGTGTAAAATACCAAGAAGTTTGGAGTCAGCCCTGTCATTTAGGGAAAGGACAACGTGTTTTGTACTAGAGATCCACCATTTCACTGGGTCATGCACCCCACAGTACTGTTAATAGCTGAATACACAAAGCAAAAGCAATCATTTTCAATGACAATTAGTGCAAAGATTCCTGCTGATTGAAGGGACAAGTACTCATACACATCAATCTATGGTAATAACAGGGTCCAGGGTCCTCTTATCACCATATTTGAGCACTGCTGGGAGGAAGGAAAATATAAGAGACTTAATCACAGATGGAATAAATATAATTTCTTAGGTCATGTAGAAGGTTTTTGTGAAAATGGAATTGGAAATATTTTTGTGGCTGCCATGCTAGTAAACAGCAGATGCATTCCAGAAAAGGGTAGATTTTATATGCAGACATTGAGCACAACTTTAAGGGTCAGGCTGGAGAGCCACTGAAGATGGAGGAATAGCATTTATTCACCGTGGAATGAGGTGAAGTATAAATTAATTTAGAGAGATTAGGATTTAGATTAGCCCTACATGCCAAAATAAGAAAATAATGACTGCACAGATATAAGAAGGAAAAAGAACACGGGAATCAGACCTGCTTGACTGTATTGTGATTTTCTGTTATTCTCACCTTCTAAATGAGACCAGAGGGTTTTTTCTCTTCCAGGTCCTACAACAAGATATCATGCCTGAGCTAGAACATGGAATGCCTTCACCACATTGTGGTAAAAGGGTTCACTACTGAAAAGGAAAGTTGTTTACGTACTAAAAGTACTGAAAGTGAAGCTTTTTCTGAAGCTCTCCAATGAAAGGTCACAGACTTGATGATTTCCACTGTCAAGAATACCCATCCTAAAACCAACATGAAGCCTTCAAACAGTAGTGGAAACATCACTGACATTTCCTAATTTGGTCTTTCACCAGAGTGTCGTCAGTTGATCACAGAATCACAGAATCACAGAACATCGGGGATTGGAAGGGACCTCAAAAGATCATCCAGTCCAATCCCCCTGCCACAGCAGGATCCCCTAGATCCAGTCACACAGGAACATGTCTAGGTGAGTCATAGAATCATAGAATCATAAAATCATTAGGGATCGGAAGGGACCTCAAAAGATCATCCAATCCAATCCAATTCTGATCAGTTGACCAGGTCCGAGAAGAGATTATCTAATTAATGCAATTAATATGTTCTTGGGTCATAACAAAAAAGACAATTTCAAAACAACAACTGAGTCTCAGACAAAAACAAAGTCTAGCTCAGTTTGGTGAAAAACAAAGAACATGACAATCCCAACACAAAGACATACATAAATTAGTCACACTTTCTTACATAAGTGGGTCAATCTGTTACCTCATTATGGGGAAGAAACCTCCAGCAGTTTCTGTTACTTGTGAGAAATAATGTCTATCCTTTAGTTCATGCATATGTTCCTCAGCACCACTTGGTCCTTTAAGGTCCAGTTCTCTGTTCCATATTCCTATAAGCCAGTCTTCCATTTCTAGTGCTCTGGTTCCTAGGGGCCACAAACAAGCGTTTCAGCTAATAGTGGATTGAAGGTGAAACACTTCTGCTGATCTCTGAGGTTCCAAATTCCCACTCTTTCCATTCACCACATTCCATGGGAAGATGGCTGCCATATTCAGCTTGGTGACCTATGCTCTTCTCCAGACAAACACCAGACAAGGAGTCACTTCCCACAAAAAGCGGGTAACAAGAAGATCCCTACTAGCCATATCAGTTTGCAGATCTGCCTTGTGGCCAAGCTAAAACTAAAGAAGAGCTAGAAATTCCAAGATACCATAGCAACTTCTGAGAAACCTGACTAAATTCAGACCACAACACTAAGGATCTGAGGAAGACAGTGTGGATGTTTAGGTTCTCTGTATAAAGAATGGCAGAATCAACAACAGCATCTTGAGACAGAAATTCCTGAAGTGTCTTGAGCTTTGGCTCCTGGTGGAAGTCTCACACCACAAAATTCTTGTATGTAAGTGATACTTCTGCTAAGGGTAACAAAATAGTTTTGGAAAAAATTGTGTGAATCAGACATATACTGCATCCAAATAATGTGAAAAGTAATGTATAGATTAACCAGAAGATGCACAAATGTGTCTTCTCAGTGGCGTACGAGTCATAGACTCAGAAATAAGAATTCTTAAGACCCAAGTTTGTATCTTGGGGCGATAATCATTAGACTTCCCTGATCTCTGGATTAACAACAGGATCTGGCTGCACTTTGATATAAAGATTTCAACTTGCAGGGAGAGCTGATAATGGCTTTGTTGCCTTTTGCTTTGGTTTCTGTTTTCCAGGAAGTTTTCTCAAACAATTCCCTACAGGATGTTTAACTCAACAAGCCATATAGAAAGTACAGAATCAAAACAAAAAGCCAACCGAACAGAAAACCAAAAAAACCTGTTTCGGACTGATATTTTTGTTACGTATTTAGCAGCAGGATTACCATGCATGTTCTGGGTTTTCTGGATGCTATGGTAAAATAAATAATAACAAATATTTTATTAACTTTAGAATTACATATATGGGACATTCCATTGATTTTACACATACAGAAATGTAATCACCACTATATTATTTAAGAAATTATTTGTCAATGACATTAATGGAAATGTGTCCTGATGATGATCTGGACATTTTTTCAGGGGACTAGAAGTAGCAATTTCCAATTTGCTTGGAAATTTTTCAATACAACTTGCTAAAGAAGACGTGTGATCTGAAAGGATAAAATGACAACATTGAGGACCTATGTGCACCATGAATAATAAATAAAACTTTTAAATTACAGTTTATCCAACATCTTCTAAGAAGTACTAGACAGAGAACAGACAGAGCACTGGAACAGGCTGCCCAGAGAAGTTGTGGTTTTCCTTCTCTGGAGATGTTTAAAACCTCCCTGGAGTGTTCCTGTGTGACTTGATCTAGGTGATCTTGCTCTGGCAGGGGGATTGGACTAGGTGATCTTTTAATCAATCCCTAATGTTCTGAGATTCTGTAATTCTGTATCACCAATGAATTCACAAATTGCTGAGTTATTTGCAACCTGGAATGCAAACTAGGCTGTGGTGTTAGACTGGACTTCTTCTGAGCCCTGTGAATTTATGTCCTCCCAGCTTGTCTATGATTCATAAATTCATGAAATAGAAGGTTGAAGGGACTTCAATGATCATCTAGTCGAACCCATCAAGCTAAAAATGTAGTTTAAATTAGATGTTCCAGCAACCTGTCAAGCTGGGTCTTAAAATTGCTCAATGTGGGGCAAGCAACCACTTCCCGTGGGAGATTATTGCAAAGTTTAGTTGTTCTAATGGTGATTCCCCTGGAAGATGATATAGCAGTATTTGTATATCAATAAGGAGAAGCATGCTACTGAGTAGTAGAAGGTGAGACAGGAGTCAAGGTTGACAGCAAGCATAGCTGGTCTGGTGGTAGAACCCAGGGTCAGCCACAGACAGAAGTTTCCAGACAAGTGCATAGTGATGAAACAGATCTGAAGCCAAGTCAGGAAGCCAAATCATCAAGTCAGGTTAAACATTCATGAGGACTGCGGCATAAAAATATCTGATCAGACCAAGAGCTCAGACAACAGCAGCACTTCATCTAGAGAATATAGGCTTCAGATAACTTCTTCTCAATAACTTCTTCTCAATGGGAAGTACCTACCAGGTCAATATTGTCTAGAGAAGATTTATTCAGTAATACATCCTTCTTACCCTTTCCTTTAAACTGCACATGTGACACATTAATGTGTATCACACTAAATTATAAGTTTCTTTGTCAGGAATCAATGGGACATGTGACAGTTTCTACAGAAAAGGAAGAAACCATAAACAGAAAGCAGTTCTGCTCATCTCATATTAACAGAGACTTTCATTTCCTATTGCATTGTTTGACAACTATCAGCTCGTATAGACTTGTGGGATTAAGTAGTAAAGATTAAAAAAAACTGGGTTCTCTGGAGTTATTGAGGTGTTTGGGTGTTTTCTTATTAGGTTCTCTGAATTTTCCTAGTGAGAAACAGCTCCATATGCATTTAATAAAGATTTTCATAAAAAGACCCAAGCGAGGGACAGGGCAACCTTCTCTAAAATTTCTGGGTTTATTATGGGACGTTGTTGGTAGGTGATCACAGGTATGGGAGCCTGGCACGAGAATCAGTGATGAAGTCAGGATCTTGTTTTGCATCTTTACATTGTGTGGAGGTGGCAACTGGGTAAGGAACATGGTCTTCTCCTGGTGAAGTCGTCATGATGGACCTGTTGTGGAAGCAATCAGTGAAAGGTCAGAGCTATTCTGCTGCTAGCTCACTAAGCTCTCTGTGTAAGGCATGTTGAATGGTCTCTGTAAAAAGGAATTTCATTCATTAATAGTTATTGCTATAACACATCCTTGTTTTTAAACCCAGGTGTCCCTGTACTGGGATTGTGTCTGACAGGGTTTTGGTAGTGATGGCAAGAGCTGCGGGTATGATCTCTGTATGAAGCTTTGAGAACGCTCCCCTGAGCTCTGGGTTCGATCCTTCTCTGGACAAGGCAGAGCCAATCAATGCCTCTGCAACAAATATATTTTAGAGCAGAAAACCTGTTGTTTTGGGCTTTTCTTTCGGGAACTTCTATTTGTTTTGGGGGAGGAGTAGGAAGACAGAGATGTTGCCATACGATCATTGAGGTCATTGAGGAAGAAGATGAGGAAGGGGGCAAAACCATGTCAGAGCAACTATTCTCCTTCAGCTCACAATGCAAGAAGAGGCTGACTTCGGAATCTTCAGAGATCATCAGTGGAGTGTCTACGGACCATGGAGGAGATCACATGTCAGGAGCAGATGGATCCTGAAAGAGGATCTTTGAGGGAGAATCTACTGAGGATCTCTCTCTCTCAGTAGGAAAGGTTCATTGCTAGAAGAACCACAGTCTGTAGGAGATCCCCATGCCTGTTGGAGAAGTTCATGGATGACTGTTTCCCATGGGAGGGAAATATCACCACAGGGCAACACTGTGAATTGTTTTCCCCCAAGGAGGAAGGAGACATGGAACTGGCCACACCTCCCCATCCCCTTTTCCTCTCACCTGTGCCACTGGGAGGAGAAAGAAAATAGCAGATCTAGGCTTCTTAAGAAGGGACAGCTGGGGAAAGTTGTATTTAAGAACAACCTGTCTCTCACTGTCCTGTTGGTGAATTGTTGGTGGGTTTTGTTTTAAAATAAACAGATTTTGCATTCCCTAAATCAAATCTATCTTTTGCCTGTGACCATAGCTTGTGAACGAATCCTCCCTGTGTTTTGTGTCTACATTCAAGCCTTTTGTTTTACCTTCTTCTGCCCTTGGGAGTAGAACTGTGTGAGTGACAGTGTGGTGCTGAGGTTAAACTTTGTCAGTCCCTTAAATAGTCCTTAGCTAAGGTACATTAGCCTATGTTTCATTCTTGTCCTTCTGATCCAGGCCTCTTGCTTTGCAAAGACTTCACTGAAGCCAAAAAGGCTGGCCACAGATGCTATTTTGTATTTGCGAATTTAAGTCATTTTCCCCACAGATGCAGAATTTAATCCATAGGATCTCAACAAGTTTCGGTTTCTGCACAGCTGCTATAATGTCTAGATGTTGTGTTAAACGCATCCAGCAGCATCTTGCCCGCCTCCTCATCCAAAACTAGAATATCAGTGAAGGGCAACCTAAGGGAATCCTATGACTGGCTACTTTGAGAATGCTGGTGTCTACCCTGGAGACCATGTTCCCAGAGATGACTCATTCAAAGAACTGCTCAGATACTACAAAAGAGGGGTATTTTCAGAAGAAGATGCCCTTAACATCTCTTTACTCTTTCCTGACACAGTTATAACTCCCATTATATACTCAACTTTCTTAATATTCTGGAAAGAGAAAAACTCTGACTATTTTCCAGTTGTACTAGACACCTCAGTCAGTTTTGAGATCTAATCCCCATGCAACCTACTTCACTTCTAGGAAACATCCCTGAAGAGTTTTTACAGAACAAAAAGAAAATGAAATGTTTGCAGACAGTTACACAGTCGATGCTCCTTATACAGTGAGGTTACACATTTACAAAAGATTTAGTATCAAATTCCCCCTCTTCCTTAGGGTATACTGAGACTGAAAACTGCCACCATTAAGAAGAGAACATTTAATGTTATGAAACTGTTTTTCTTTTTAGTGTTTGTTTTTGGAATTATTCTAGTTTGTGTGGGAGCTGGAGAACAAGAGAAATGGAGGCAGATGGTCAGAAGATGCGTGCAGGCACCTAAGCAAGTTTCCATGGCCTAGATACTTATCTGTGGGACATGGATGTTCTAGTCCCTTTTACAACAAATTTTAATTGCGTGTAGGCTGCTTTCCTGGGGCAATAAGGCAATATGATCTGTTGGTTGATAGCTGTACCTGGGTCTCTCATAAAAACTTTCTGAACTTCCTTAGTCTTTAAACCCAGTAGGGTTGAGGAGTGATGGTCTCAAGATAATTAGGTACTCACAGATTTGAAACATAACCATGGCAGAGACTTTTGCAGTAACTAAGCAGAACACCAGCATATTACATAAACACAGAATCACAGAAAATTAGAGGTTGGGAAGGACCTTGAAAGATCATCTAGTACTTTTATCTTGTTAGGTCTTGATTGTAGAAGTGAAACACAACTCTTCTCACCATCAAAGCAATTCAAAAATCTAGCCTTCTCAATGCCAGTAAAACACCAAGGCAGGTGGCTTCAACGTCACTTGAAGAACAAGTAGTAGAACTTTGTGACTTTTTGTGTACCAGCACTTAATAGCAAATGGAAGAATACACACGGTCTCTGTTTTATGAACACAGAGAGCTCAGTGGCCACTTGCACTGATATTGCTGCTAAGAAACATAAATCACAACAGATAACTAAAAGCAGGACAAGAAAAAAACCCATAATCAGTAAATGTGGTGATAATATAAATTTTAATAAAATTCAGTGAAGATCCAAATAGCAAAATACTCACAAATCCATTGGAAATCAAACTGCTTTAGCTTCAGGATTTGTGGCCATTATTGGTGGATGCTCACTGCTTTCTTTTCCTGATACCATTCCTGATGTTTGCTGTATTTCTCCTGATAATTTGTTTTCAATTTTTAAGTGCTTTTGTAGCACAGAAAGCTATGAAACCTCTCAAATAGCCACTTGCAAAGCAATTCACGTGTTGGTTTATTTTTTTCTTAATAAATACCATGTTCTTTACCTCTTGAAGTCAAGCATAACTCTTCCCAAGGATGAAAATGTAACTGCTGTTATCTGGTCCAAAGCATCATTTAAATGCTTCTATTTTGTCCTTCAAACTGGGAATGGCAGTAACAATTTTGTTCAATTTCTGTTCTAAATAAATCTACATTCTGAATCATATATATGGGATGAGGCAAAGCTTACTTTATCTTCTGATAATTTCTAAAACATATGGAGAGCTTTGACTGTGGAAAGTATAGTGTGTATTCATTTGTCATTTAGTGTATGTACATACAGACTTATCAAAGGAAAAGTTCTAAGTACTAAAAGGTTTCCAAATTTCATATGAAACCAGCAGTTTGTCTCACTATGTAATAGGAGTTTAGATGCAGCTAGTATCGAAAAAGTCTTTCTTTCCCTGAGAAGAGATGTTTTAGATAGGAAATTGATCACTTCATCTCCTCAAATTTGCTAAATACACATAGAATCAGGTGTGTTGTCACTTGGAACTCACAATCAGTGTGTCCTTCTGGGGTTATTGTATATTCTAGGGTATGAAATATTTAAGTTCCTGTTTTTATCAATAATTCCATGCTTTTAACAAAACACACAAAGACAAGTGTATTAGGTTCCCGCATGACTGGATCTAGGTGATCCTGTTGTGGTGGTGGGGGGATTGAACTAGATGAGCTTTTGAGGTCCCTTCCAATCCCTAATGTTCTGTGATTCTGTGATATGATGAACTTCAGAATGTCTTTGTTTTTAATAATTGATACCATGTAGATATTTTAATTTTCATAAAACATTGGCTGTTCATTGTATCACTAACATCAAATGCATCTGGTTTCAGAATTACATCTACATTATACACAAGTTTGTATACAAATACATACCAAACACACTCACGCATACTCTTATAATCCATATAGATATCCTCACACATGAATTAAAAAACAGGAATATCATTCCTTTCTGAAAATTAACTTTTAAATTTCAGTTTCTTCTATGCTGTAAAGGACAATGGGAATGCCACAAAGAATTTAATTTTAAATATGGAGAAAGAAATCCAACTGGTTAATGTTTAGGAAAAAAACATAACCCAACAAATTAATCTTTTCAGCTTTCTAGATTTGAGAGGCTGCTGGTTGTATTGATAGAGGGAAGAGCTCGTTATATGGGGAACACATATGGTGTCCTTAAAATATAGCTCCTGAAATACATTATTTTAAGAACCATTATTTACTGAGCATGTAATATGCTTTTATTATTTATGGTCAGGTAGTTTTTAATTGGAAGTGGTCTGGGTGCCTTCCAAGGGGGTTGGTGTCATTTGCAGTGAAGTCTCTGACTGATAATCAAAGAACATATATTTAATTATGGGCTACGATTTTGTGTTTCTGTAAGGCGGGATTTGGGGAGTAATCAATCAGCATTCTGTGGGGTAACCCTTTCAAGGGTTTTCAGCATCCAGTTCTGCAAAAGCATCTCTCTTTTGCAGTAAAGTGATTTATACTCGTCACAATCCTGTATTTCATTCCGCCAAATTATCTAGGGTAGAGAATAACTACAACAATAACAGTAAGAGGAATAATTGAATCAAATTGTGAAATACTTGTGAAATTTAGCAACAATTTTCTTTGATCACTGGATCTTTATCTCTTTCTTCTACAAAGCACATTAAAGGGTGTTTACTATTCTTCTCCTCAGAAAAGTCCTTTCACCTTGGTGAAGAGTCACAGAATCACAGGACAATAGGGATTGGAAGGGACCTCGAAAGATCACCTAGTTCAACCCCCCCACCACTCCCGATTTATTTTTGCTCAGTGACTGATTTTCATTTCTTTTCATTGAAATGAAAAGTTTCCCTTCTCTCAATCTTCTTTGATTGTCACAGATCCAAAGACTTTCCCTCAAAGGTGTGTTACTCACATTAAAGGTTATTTAAATTTTCTAAGTGCCTGTAACATATGAAAGCTATTTTTCACAACCATTAGAAGTGGCTCAAACTCTCTAAATATTAAAATTTCTATAAACTCTCTAATATAAAAGTCAATGGGGGAAAAAAAGGAATAAGGATCCTTGTTTCACACAAGAAAACATATCCAGTCTTTCTCTCATCCTGCTGCTACCACCTTCCGGGTTGATGTCATTTGTTATGAATAATTTTCAAGATTCTAGTATTGAGCATGTTGATAAGACCTTCTGAAGATCTCACATCAGAACCCAATCCATTAAATTTCGCTGCCACATTCCTATCAAGTACATATATTATTTTCAATTTAAAGCTGATTAAATTATCAAAGTATTGGTTCATCTCCTTTCCCTTTTGCATAAAACTAAGTGCCTGAGTTCATTGTTCAACCACATATAGTGCCTTATATTACGTGCTACACGCTGCCATGACTTGTTCTGTGCAGCTGGCACAGAAATTTCTGTTTCAGGGCCAAAAGAGATTAAAACTTTTATAGCTTCACCAATTTAGTTTAAGACTAGAGACACCAAGAGCTTTGAAGTACTAAAAATCCTACCTGACAGCGAGAAAGTTTAACACAGATACTCCCATGCATGCACACACAGACACACACACACACACACAGAAAATATATAGAGATGGTCTGAGTTTTATGGTGATCCCCTGAGGAGCAGATTAGAAAGAATTCTTTCTGTTTGCCGCAATGAAAAGGCAATAATAGGCTGTTTGCCTTATGCCAGCTTTTCCCCTTTCCCTCCTTCTCTTCACCCTCAAACCTAATGTGTTGCTCAGCAATGCCCATCACTCCTGTAAGAATACAACAGAATTATTCATCACTTCACTTGATGCCCCAAAGATTGAAAAATAGTTGTTACATACCACGAGATGATTGTGCACTGAAAGATTAATAGGCGAAAGGATTCACCAGCTGTCCACTGTATTCAGACAGAAGAAGAAAAAAAAAAGGATATGTAAATCATTTTGGCTGCTGGCACAAGATGTTGTACAATATTTGCCCAGTGCTAGGGTCACCACTGTAAAAAATACTCTGCTTCATTCAGGCCTTAGTACTTTCCTACCTAAGGGTCTGCCATGATGGACGGTATCGTTAGCACCTGAACACCAAGAGCTGACTTGCTCAGGGGCTCTCTCCTTCAGCTCTTCATGCAAATGAAGCTCTTTCTGTGCAACTGACCCTCTGTGTGGAAAAGTTTAAGCGGAAATGCTTTGAAGCTGTAAATTAAAGCAAGGCTCCGTCCATCTCAGTCCCCTATTACAGTCTTTCTGTCTCCCTCCATGTCTGGAAATGGAAACTTTAAATTACTCTGTATATACATGGTTTTCACGTGCCTTCTATTACAGCTCTATCCAGCTTTCTTTGCAGTGGCATCATGTAGGGATTTTGGGGCGATCTTTTTGAGCTTTGTTTTGTTTTAAATCAGCAACATGAATGATTTCCAGGTTTTCAGAACGAGCGTTACCCAGAGTACTAACAAATAACAAAAGAAAGGAGGTACAGAGAGACACGCAACCAGATGATAAAGCGTATTTTGGAGGATAACAAAGATGGTATCGATGAGGTAAATGCATGAAATTGTTATTTTATTGTTATGAGCAGTAGGTATTTTGGTCAGAATCCAAAATCTTTATGCTGTTAGATCCCACTTTGGACTCATTTCTCTACATAAAAAATGAGGGACAGTGTCTATGCATAGTTAAAATATCATGGATTCACAGTACAAACAGCATTCACTACATGAGACAAAGAAGTTAAGACTAAAATTTCAAGCACTCTATGATCACTAAAGGGAAAAATAGGTGCGGCTACTGTGAGCCAGTAGGGGTACTTTTTTATTCCCTTCCTGTAAAGGTAAATTGATGTTCAATTTACTAGAGATCCAAGCATATAGTTAGCAAATATGAAAGTTTGTTAGTTTTGGGAAAGGAAGGGTTGGAAAGAAATACTTGACAACTCTTCAAGCTGATTATCTAACCTACTCAGAGCAACACTGAGTCTTGCCCAGAGGTAGAATTTGTAATACACCAGAGTGATTTCTCAAGGAGAAGTTTCTCTATAAACACGACCCTAATGCCTTTATATGCTTTCTAATCAAAAAAAGTAATCAAAGTTATCCAACTTCTGGTAGTGTTATTGCCCCTGAACTGCAGGCCATGTAAGCCAGAAGAAAAAGGATGGGTGTTGCACACACCTAGGAGACAGACATTGCTGTGGCTGAGTCTAAAGGATTGCAGTCTTTAAGGTCGACTGTAGAAGCACAACCTCACTCTGATTTCCTAGCTGGGACAGCTACATGCCAATTCTCATCTTACCTTCGTACTGAAAAGCTCTGATAATGATTAAAAAAATTATTACTGTTCTAGCCAGGTCTGGCATACCGTTATATCGAATTACAAAAACTAACAAGTTAAATCTTTTACCTCAACTCAAAGGGGCTGTAGTTCAAACTCAGGCATAAGATCTCTCAGGCTTAAAATGACTGAAAACTAAAAACCCTACATTATTGCTGTCACTGTTTTATCAAGCTCCTTAAGCATTAAAAAGAACAAATGCAGGACAAAGTGAGAGAGGAAGTGGTGTTGAATAGAAAAGTGCCCACAAACTAGCAGTGGAATTCAGCTGGAAACAAATTCCTTGTCGTTGCTTTGTTTGGTTTGGTTTCTTATAAGATGTCATTTTGGGTTCTGTGAGGGTTTGGAGTTTTCCCTGGGGATTAAAAATAAAAAGTATATATCCTGGATATACCTATAGACATCATAATTGTGCTTCTGGCCTGTTGCCAGCTGTGATTCTGACCAGTACTGCCACCAGTCTAGTTTTTGCCACTCTGTGAGTTGATTGTAGTCAATAAACTGGGCAGCCTTATCGCTGAACTTACTTTCAACTAGGAGTCGTCTAGAACTCTTGTAGAGCTCAGGCAGAGCTGTAGACCTTAGATTATAGAATCACAGAATAACTTGGGTTGGAAAAGACCTTTAAGATCATCAAGTCAACCACTAATACAAATGTACCAAACTCAGTGTCAAACCATGTCTCTCGGTGACCTCAGTTTCCAGAGTAATGGTTCACATTTTACAATGTGCATCTAAAATTTCCTTTTAGGAAAACAGTGGTTATTCTGATACTTCATAGTAAGTATAGACATTAAAAGTACCCTCAAGACCAGATGAGTTTGCTTGTTTAAAATCCATCTGGATATGTTCCTGTGCAACTGAATCCAGGTGATCCTGCTGTGGCGGGGGCATTGGATTAGAAGATCTTTTGAGGTCCCTTCCAATCCCTAATGTTCTGTGATTCTGTGATTTTGTATGGCTGAGGCTCTTCATGGAAGAAACAAGGCAGAACAAAGTGTGTTTTCTTCCGCAAAGTCACCTCATATCTCGACCATCCCTTGATAAATCTCACACGAGTTTCTCTGCTTCTCTGCAAATAAGACCAATTTGCATTAAGTTAGAATCACAGCTGTAGTTAAGTGTATTTGTACATGCTTAAGTCCTTTAAGAAAAACATCTTAAGGCAAGGTTTCCCTACACTTCTTCTGCTTCCACAGTCTGCAGAAAGCTCAGAAGATACTCATCAGGCAGCTGTGGGTGCAGAAGATACGTGGAAGGATAAGTACAGAGGCCTTAGGGACTCTCTGGAGTCTTTATTCCTCGGCTTACTGTAGACACAGCGATAGGTCTGCACTTCTACTCCTCTGCTCACGTAACGAAGATATGATATTTCCTTTCCTTGCATAGGTATAACAAAGCTAAATTCATCAGTGGTCTGTGAGGGACCACTATGAGTTTTTGCAGGGATGAGTACCACAGAACAGTCTAAATAATTTATCCCTTGCTTTTTCTTTTACCCAGTAGGCTTCTCTTTAAAATGCTTCCAGCCCTTTAAAGTTTGGGAGCACACTGTACTTGCAGGGGAAAAAAAAAATTACAAAGAAAAATGCATAATGTATGATAATGTTGAAAGTAGCAAGAATTAAAGTAAATGGTCTGGTATAAAAAGGGTTTCAAACAGGATTAATAATTCCGCAATTTGTTATACAAAGTCAATTTTTCCACTTCCAAAGCTAAGTTGCCTGGTGGGGTTTATTGGCTCACTCATTATTAGGTATATATCACTTTTATTGTTTCACATTTTTATGTGTTTATTAAAAAAAAAATAAAAAAAATAAAAAAGGACATCATTCATGAATTAAACATTTTTGCTCTAAGCTGCCATATATGAAAGTTGGTCTGAGAGCCTATATCCTCTTTTATTGGAAAAGGGAAATACATTTTGTATTTATATATTTATATATTTGTATATTTATATATTTATGGGATGGTCTATGCTGTGAAGTTTTGTGTGTTTGTATGCGTATGAACATATATATGCATATGTATATATGGTAATACGGTGATATGCGTATGAATCCATTGTGTATCTCATTACCATATATATACACACCAATCTTTGAAAAAACACCCAGCGATATTAAGAATTTGGTTGTGGGGGTTTTTTTTCTTTCTTTCTCTTTTATAATCCTTCCAAAGCCTGGTTTCCTACACTCAATTTGACCTCTTCCACGCGGTATCTTTCACAAATGTCATTTTCCTATCGCCCTTGCCCTACCCATCAGGTACCCAGCTGACCATATTAAAAACCCAAACACTGGTTCCTCTTCTAATCTATGGCACGGTGGCTCCTGTCCAGATGTCACCTCACAGCACTCGACATGATTGAGCACCCAGAAAACAGCCAATGTACTGCTACAGATGATGTGAGGAAATGTTAGCTTGATAGATAATAGTTTTACTTTTGGTCTTCTTAATCACTCTGCACCTGGTAGGAGTTTTACATGAACAGAAAAGTAGTATCAGGAGACAGATAGAATTTAATGGGGAACATTTTTATGTATGAATGCATTTATTTATTTATTTACTTATTTATTTCAGATATTTGGGTTTTTGAGAGGAGCTTTTGTGAGATTTTTTTTTTCTTTAAATTACTAGTCCTTCAGCTGATATAAGTAATTTTTCTTTCAGCAAATTTGGGCTAGATTTTTAGAACTGATAAAAACAGAAATTAAAACAAAGTCCTACAAACATAGTTTCAGTTGATTTGAGGGAACTCACTGCTGTAAAAGCAATTTTTATAAAGTGCAATGTCTAATGAGAGCTCAGCCTTTGACCTTAAGACTCTGTCCTCTGTAGTGGTGAGAGGTAAATTACATTTGCTAACTTCATCTATGACATGGCACAAATAACTCCATAAATGCTCCATAATTGTACTGTGATTATATGGTTATTGCTGCACATTGTCAACAAAATTATCACCCTGAGGCCCCATAGCTCCAGTGTACAGCACATGGTAATTAGCTAAGAAAGGAGTAGGATCTAAGGGGCTCTGGAGGAACTCCTTCGGCAAACACACAGGGCAATTAGCATGTTGAATGGACACCTCCAAAGACAGCAACAATGGAGAATCAAGCAGGGAACACGTTTTGAAAAACATGAGGCACAAACTTAATAGAGACTTAATAGAGTTGCAGGGTGAGAGAATAAAAAGCAGAGAAACATCATGGTCTAGCATCTCACAGCATAAGTTTCCGTGATAACTTGTGCACTTGCCATCACATTAAGGCTAACAAGGACCTTGTCCTGTCAAAAACTGTCTCTCTTTTGTTCTTAGAAGAAAATTTGTTGTTTGAACAAAAAAGTTGCTGTAGCTGCAAACAGTCAGCTCTAAAGAAGGGCTCAGAAATTTTAAGGGATCTGTGAAATGAAGACTAGATTATATTTAATGTATATTATTCCAGTTTAAATGGAAATACCTGGGCTGTCCAGCAACTGGATCAGCCAGAGAGAGACTTTACTGTCCTGGTGGTTAAACTCAGGAACACAACTGTACTCAGATTTGACTGTACTTCCCTCACGTATCTCCACTATTGGTTAAACTTTGGAGGCCTCTTAAGATCTGTGTCTTGCTCGCAGAATCACAGGATGGCATGAGTTGGAAGGGCTCTCAAGATATACTTTATCACTAAAATATTGTTCCTTATGTTCATATTGAACCTCCTGTTCAATGATAGATAAAAAATGTTTTATGCAGCTTAGACCATATGATTAGAAAGCAAATGTAACGTGGTGTAGTCTACTCCTAAATGTCACTAGCTTAACTCCTTTCAACACAGTGTAGTTAGTTTGAGCCCTGTCTTCTGCTGCTAGGCTAACCACGCACATATGAAAGACTTAGACCACGGGCTTTGTTGTTCTAACTCCTAGTCTTAGCCCTGCTTACTTCAGATTGATTTTCCAGGGTTGTGATAGAGTTTTTTTAAAGTTTAGACTGAAGAACAACAGAAAAGCACTGGTGTTATTCCTTATTCTGAATAGTTTTCTAAAAATAGAACAGATTCTATACCTGGGAGAAACTTACCTGTTTTTAAACACCTTATATGTTTTTGGAGATATGAGGCTCAGAAGTTGCCTTTCTCTTATTGATTACCTCCCTATTTGAGCTGCTGGTTCTCCTTTTTAGAATTCAAGCTCAGAAATTTTGAGTCTTAACAGATGTATTTCTTACCTGCCTTAAGTTTGATACTAACTCCTCTAGGTCTTTTTTGGATTTAATTATGAATGATTTGATTACAGTTGTGTAGAAAGTTTATTGCAGAGCAAGGATATGAACCCAAGGCTGCAGTGTCCCAGATTCCTGTCCTAATGACTGACTCATACTTCCCTCCCACATGCTATCCCTAACCCCTTGATGCTCTTGGCATGCCTTCTTCCTGTCCTTATGCCAAGGGAAGAGGGCATGTGGAGGAGAGCCAAGAGGATCAGACCCTTGACACTCAAAAACACTCTCGCGGTGGAGGGGGCGTTTATAGCTACTCCTTTCAGGCAGATTTTTGGTTGCTTTTCCTTGCCTCATTAGCACAAAGCAGCTGGAGTTGAGGTCTTGGCTTGACCCCAAAGTATGGTCTGTGTGAGACTACTGCCAGAAGTGAACGGTTTGATTGCTCGCTGC
This sequence comes from Phoeniculus purpureus, assembly GCA_028565055.1. Taxonomy (NCBI): domain Eukaryota; kingdom Metazoa; phylum Chordata; class Aves; order Bucerotiformes; family Phoeniculidae; genus Phoeniculus; species Phoeniculus purpureus. The sequence continues at coordinate 2,913,553 of JAOXOE010000874.1, forward strand.
AGTGAATGATTACCTGGTTACTGTACATTTTTGTTTGCTGTTATTCAAATGAGCTGAAGTTAAACTTTGACTGGACAAACTACTCCCAGGTTATGCAGGTTTCCACCACCAGATTAATCAAATTCTACTAGAAAAATCTTTTTCTGTGAAATGGGGATATCCAATGGACTTGTAACACGCGCAAGTTAAAATAGAGAGACAAATTCATCCCTGTATGTATCCACTGACTTCAGCATAGTGCTACAGCAAAGATGAATTAGTCTGGAATGTATATGTTGAATATTTAATGCAAATGCAACATACCATAAGTACATGTCCTGCAGGTAAATTGCAATTATTCTAATTACACTGCAATTACTGTACAGCTACAGAGTAAATTACCTGATTATTTGCATTCTGTGCTATAAAATGTTCTTTTTCAGTCTCCAAACCCATGCAAACCTTTTTCCCTTTCAGCAGAGCTCCAGTTATTTTGGTTAGTAGTCATTGTCTTGTCATGGCAGGACACAGTTCTAGGGTGCTGACCCATTTCTTTTATCATATTCACATCTCATTATCCCCTTCCACTTACATGTTGGTGGCTGTGTTCTAATTGATAGATACAGAGAGGTGTTCACACCATTTGCCTCAGCAATGAACAGGAGTGGTGCTGCTGCTAATGCATCTATATGGCATGCCGGTATGGTTGTCGCACCCTGTGGTGAGCGTTGTGGATGCAATAGCTCAGTGTTTGGAGATGCTGAGTCTGTTTCTTTATGCAGATGGCTGAAACAGCACTCAGGAGAAAGGATGAGCAGCATAGTAGAAGATATAAGGCTACCAGTGTTGGGAAAAAATCATATGAGACAAAATGAGAGGCCATCTGGGAGGTATGTGAGATCATGATTAAGAGGTTGATTAAGAGGTACCAGTGGAAGACATCTCTCCTAGTCTTCTGCTTAAAATCAGCATTAGACGAGATCAGGCATAGCTTTGTCTATTCAACTGCTAAAAACGTCTGAAGAGGTGCAAACTTTCTTAGTGCTGCACTACCCCCTGTGGAAAGACCTTTACCCAGTACCCAACAGAACATTTTCAACATTTCAAGTGTAATGCTTCCCCAGTAGTCTTCGCTGTATTGCCTATCACTTTTGGGAATAGTTTGGCTCTTCAATAGTTGAAACTATCCCTAAGGTTGTGGAGGGCAAAATTAAGGTGTACAGGATTAGTGTATGCAAAGGCACACTCATGGGTTGTGGAATGATAGACAGAACAACTATGAGATAACATAATTTCGTTACTTCCCTGTACATATATAATGTCAAGGTACAGAACATATGCACAGATTGTACCTACACATGGTCCTACACATAATGCTGCACTCTGGAAGATGAAGTATAAGATGAAAAAAGAGTCCCGTGTAATTTCTGTTCTGCTGTTAGCTTTTGGTGACCTTGATAAAGTCACTTCTCTGCACAGAGGTAGTGATTATCTTAGATATTCTTAGAGTGGAGTAAAATGATCACTACTTATTGAGCAGGTATCATGGATTCTTTTCACCCACGTCTTTTTCTCTGTCTGGGGAACTCTCTGAGGATGTGTTTTCTACACTCTACAGCAAACGCAATTCAATTAGGATATCAAACCAGCTTGAAACTGAGGTCTTTTAAGGTGCACTGGAGACAATCTTTTAAGATGGCTAGTCCTGCTGAAATGAGTGTCTTTCTTATTAATTTGGGAACACAATTGTCCTTCCTGACCTTTTGGACCCTGTCTTTTATTGATCAAAGTATGTAAGCATTTTTGCCTTGGGCAGTTATTTGAACATGAAGGCCGTTTCCTAAGGCAGGCTACTTTTATTGGAAAGATGATGTAAACACTAAAATCATACTGAGAATGATGATTCACGTACTAAAATCCACGGAGTTGTTGCATTTGATATGAAATATGAACTAAATGTGTTTACAGTCTCCACTTAAAAATAAAATTAAATTTCCATTTCAAAGTCAAACTCTTTTTAAAACATTCCAAAGGACTACTGTCCAAGACAGAGTGCCTTGGGTGAGCTTCTGTATTTCTGAAGTCATTCATATGATACAAATGGAACTTTTAAACCTCATTATAAACATTAACACTTTAAAAAAAAAATGAAGAGGTTTCCCCATCACGTTTTTTTAACTGATGGTAACCTGAAGTCCCATCTTCATGGTTCCAGTAGTGTATTATTTATGATCCATTCAGATTTTTTCTTTTTTTGTTGCTGACTTTGTCTTAATTTATTTCATTTATTTTATTTTATATTTTGTTTTATTTTATGAGATGTCAGGTTAAATAAGTTAACCATCTCTATTAAGAACACTGTGGTGGGTTGAAGGCCACAATTAAAGATAAAGGAAAAGAAAACAAAGCAGTTAAGTCTCGATGAGATCTCAAATAAATTTTCTGGACAATGGATAGCTTAGGGAAAATGGAAAAGGATTTATTAACTCTGTAACTGCATACAGGAAAAAGAAAAGATTAAGTAAATTAGTGCACGCAAACAAAAAATCTGTCACAAATGCCATCACACTTCTGAGAAAAATCACTATTGTATTGGTCCTTGGTTTTTTACATTAGAGACATGGGAAAGAAAATGTCAGTCAAGTAAAGACAGGTACCACCACCCTTTCTATTATTCGTCTGTTGCCATTGTCATCTTCAGACACTGGTACCCTTGGCTATCCAGACTGGTGGAGTCTTCAAGCCTTCAGCGCAGCTTTCTCCAGCAAAACACTGATCAAGCAGGACTGATTCCTTAGCTCCTAAACTTCATTCATCGATGCAGGAGATGTATTTTCAAACAGGATCCAGTCTCTGTCTTCCATGCCCAAGGTTTAAGGATTCTTGAGTCCTTCTGCTTTCTTCAGGTAAGCACAAAGGAATTCTCAGATGCCTTTCTTTAGGGTCCTTCTCTCTCCAATACTTGAGCATCCTCAGCTTTTCTCAGTGGCAGAAATGAAAAACAGTCTCCCTGCTGATCAGTGTTTTCTAAATGGTGGTGAAGGCCACATTGCCCTGTCCATGTGTGGGGTTGAAGATGGAGATCGACCACATGGCCATGTCAGCAGGGCCCCTCCCCAGCTCTTCAAATATGGTCGAGACTGTTCCATGACCGTCATGTCTCCTTTCTCCTCCTTCCTCAACTACAGGGGGAAAGGGAAAGATCCTGTCAGCTCACCAAGGATTGTTGAATTGCTGCTACGTGAGGGGGAAAATTGGCACTAGTCTTTGCTTCTCCAATCCACGATGCCAGCTGTTGCGGGCGTGAGGTCAGAGAGGCCACTAGGCTAGGCCAGGCCGGGCCAGAGCCACGGGGCCACGTTCAGCTGCCGCATCCCTCCCCACGGCAGAACAGGGCTGGGGTCTGGGCCGGAGCCGAGCTGCAGCAGGCCTGTCTTCCCCCCTCTGCCATCCTGGAAGTGTGTGTTTTGTGGAGTGTGCATGGGGCTGAAGCCCTGTGCCAGGCAAAGAGCCTCCAGCAAAAAAGAGGCAGGGCTGGATCATGAGCCCTCTTTTACAGTGTCACCTAATCCACCTTCCCCAGGACAGGTTACTGGCAGGGGTGTCCTCTTAAAGCAAGATGCATCTTTTTTTTCATGAAAGCACAAATCTCACTTAAGGGATCTGCTGGCCAAAGTGTCATGGGATGAAGCCCGAGAGGGAAGAGGGGTCCAGGACAGCTGGTCACTATTCAAGGATCACCAACAAAGAGGAAAGCAGGGAAGAATGCTAGGAGGCTTGCCTGGCTGAGCAAGGAGGTCCTAGAAACGCTGTCCCACAAAAAGAAACTCCACAAGGAGTGGAAGGGAGGACAGCTAGAATAGGGGGTATATAAGGAAGTTGCCCAAACAGCTAGAGATCTGGTTAGGAAAGCCAAGGCACAGCTTGAATTCAGCCTAACCAGGGAGGTCAAAGGGAACACCAAAAATTTCTACAGATATATTAATGGTCAAAAGAAGACTAGGGAGGGTGTGGGCCTCCTCAGAAAGGAAACAGGTGATATGGTCACCAGTGACATAGAAAAGGCTGAGGTTCTCAATGACTTCTTTACCTCAGTCTTCACTGCAAAGGATCTCCAGCCACACTCCTGGAGTCATGGAAGATAACAGCAGGGCCTGCAAGGAGGAACAGCCCATCATAATTGAAGATCAGGTTTGTGATCACCTGAAAGACCTGAAAGTGTTCAAGTCGATGGCACCCAATGGGATACACCCAAGGGTCCAGAGAGAACTGGCAGATGAGGTTGCTAAATCCCTCTCTATTCTATTCCAAAAGTCTGGCAAAGTGCCCACAGACTGCAAAAGGGAAAGCACAACTCCTCTTTTCAAAAAGGGTAGGAAAGAGGAGCCAGGGAACTACAGGCCAGTCAGTCTCAACTCTGTGCCCGGTAAGATCATGGAGCAGATCCTTCTGGAGGCACTACTGAGACAGGAGAATTGTGAAGAGGTGATTGGGTACAATCAGTATGCCTTCACCAAGGGCAAATCCTGCCTGACCAACCTGGTGGCCTTCTATGAACAGGTCACAACATTAATGGATGAGGGGC
>JAOXOE010000874.1:2918216-2943532 GCA_028565055.1 Phoeniculus purpureus
CCAGGTGGGTTTTAAACATCTCCAGAGAAGGAGACTCCACAACTCCCCTGGGCAGCCCATTCCAGTGCTCTGTCACCTCATTGTGAAGAAGTTCCTTCTGATATTTATATGGAGCCTCCTATGTTCCAGCTTAAACCCACTGCCACTCGTCCTATCACTAGATGACATTGAGAAGAGCCTAAGTGAAATATTTCTGCTAATGAAACTCATGAGGAAATTCAGAGCTAGATCTACTGAGACGAGCTGCAAGAAACCAACAGTGGGAGTGTAGCTCGAAGAAGCTATTATAGTTTAACCTGAACACTGGAAATGAAATGGGTCAAAGTCAGGAAACACCTACAAAGAACAGCGTATTTCCTGGAGCTACTACAGTTATTTCCAAAACCTAGTTGCTGTAACTCTCAGGAAAGTGCAAATTAAAGGGAAGTCTGCATATTTTAAGGTATTTCATGTTTGAATAAGTAATAAGGCTATTTTGTGAGACACAGGTGCCATCTTCAAACAGTCATTTAAAAACATGGCCATAAATGTACCCACCTATGCCTGAGGAATCACACTTAACACTGGACAACGGTTTTTCAAAACACTGGCTTCACCATTACCTTCTGATATTTAAAAAACCCAGATTTTCAGAAAAATATATGAGCCACATTTAAAGATTCAGTCTTGCCGTGTAAAACAGAGGAAAATTATGACACTTGGTCAACTCTAATGGGAAAAACAGGGGCTCCATCATGTATTATGTCATATATCGGATAACTTTATCACTTATTAGCTATCAATAATTTATGACTGCATACATAGTATTTACCAAATGGTTAGCAGAATGATTAGCACTACAAGCCAAACCAACCAGCGGTGGCCGATAGGATGCTTCGGCAGTCAGCCCATCTTCCCCACCAGCGTCAGATGAGATTCATAACCAGAGCGTTTGCAGTGTGGGGATGGATTGGATGCCCATGACACACCTAGTACTTCACAGAGCAGTAAGAGAACTTCCCTGTTTAATGCACATGCTTCTGATCCAGAGCTCCCTCCAAGTTTTATACGAAGTTCAGTCACTGCAAATTAGAAACCAGCCATGGCCAGTGGACTCCGGAGCAACCCGTCTTACCCATAGCTACACTTAGCCTTTTAAAGCTCTAGAAAGGTGTTGTGCAGACTAAGACTGGGAAAGCTCACACACAGAATACTGTTACACCTTGATCTCAGGAAAAGTGTAAACTTCAGAGTCCAGAGACGCACAATGTCTTCCTTTACAACATCTGTGGCTGTAGCTCTGTGCATTGTACAGGTTCTCACTATTTACTTGAGCTTTCCTTATCTAACACATTATGAACCTTACCTGAAGTCATCCCTTACCTAAAGTGTTCCTTGAGACGTTTTTGAAGAGCTAATTCTAGCCAAGTACTTAAGACGTGTCTGTGTGTGACAGTCCTGCATAAACACCATAAATTCTCATAAATCTGTCAAAATGGGGCTTTTCATTTTTCTATTGCAAGACTGCAGTTATTAGAGAGGCATATGTTAAAAAAACCACTGATCAGCACCTGGGATTTATGAAATAAGGTCTATACTTGGTAACGGCACAAAGAGCAGCTTGGCAATTACAGATCTGTTTACTGAGTACAATATTCAGAGAGACTCATCAAACAGTAAGAAAATACATCAAAAACTCAACCTTCTCTCAAATGTCTAAGAGAGTTTCATTTTTTCTACATCTGTGTAAAATATCTGAAAGGCTGAATTCCAGAACTTCACTTTAGACCTCCCACGAAAATTACTTCACAGACTGGAGTCCTGGTTCTCCTTGTTCTACTATGAAGGACTCAAACCTGAAGTGGAAGAACATTCCCTAGGGATGCATCACTATCAGTTTCCAAAGCAGCCCAAGCCATACACAAGCTATTCCACCAGCACTCCTCTGCAATCACCATCCAAAACTTACAGCTTTGCTTTCAGAAATTTTTCTGAGCCCTAGTGAATCTCCTCATTAAGCTACAGCGAAGGTTTGACAGGCTGGTCAGACCCAGGACTAATTGGCTAAATTAGAGAAGTGCTAATAAACGGCAACAAAAGACAAGGAGTGCCTAATTGACTCCTCCTGAGTTTGCAGGTGAAAAAAAAAACCAGGAACTTGACTTCAGATAAGCACATGTAGTTTTAACCACAAAGACCCCATCACCCACCACATTCTCCAAACACCCAAAGGAAATCGTCAAATTATAGAATCAATCCAGGGAGATGAAGAGTCTTTTCAAAAGCCCCAGTTCTGTAAACACATCCTCAGGAACCCAAACAGCCCTTTCAAGTGGCGATGTTGTGACAGCTCACCTACCCCTTTCTCCAGACAGCCCATAGGTCTCTCAGCTTCACTGCAGGCAGACCATGCCTGACAAATCTGGTGGACTTGTGCATTTGACACTGTCCTGCATGACATGAGCTCACCATGAGCCAGCAATGTGCGAGGGCAGCCCAGACGGCGAACTGTACCCCCGGTTGTATCACCAGTAAGTCAAGGGAGGGGACTGTCCCCTTCTACTCCACTCTTGTGAGACCTCACCTGGAATACTGCCTCCAATTCTGCAGTCGTAAATATAAGAAGGACAGGGAACTGTTGGAGCAAGTCCAGAGGAGACCACAAGGATGATCAGAGGGCTGAAGCACCTCTGCTGTGAGGACAGGCTGAGGGAATTGGGGCTGTTCAGCCTGGAGAAGAGAAGGCTCCTGGGGGACCTTATAGCAGCCTTCCAGTACCTGAAGGGGGCTACAGGAAAGCTGGAGAACATTTTACAGGGGACTCTAGTGAAAGTACAAGGGGGATGGTTTCAAGCTAAAAGAGAGGGGAAGGGAGGGGTTTTACATCCAGTCTCAGGAAGAAATCCCTTACTGTGAGGGTGGTGAGGCAGTGGAACAGGCTGCCCATTCTAGCTCCTAGTCTCATTTAACAGATCCCTGCCTGGCTGAAACCACAACAGCTATTTTCAGCCCTACCTGTACTGTGTTCTGATTAGACAGTGCAGAAGATAATAATGTGAAGTTTATCTGCCTCTAAAGACTGCTCTCCATGGAAGGACCCTTGTGATCTCTGACCACAATAAACACCTTGTGCAAACCATGCCCATCTTATTTCTCAGGGTGCATTTAGAGAACAAGCTCCATTCCCAATAGCTGACATCAAAAGAGAACACCAAACACAAGATACAACAAATAATCTAGATCGTTTAACAAAGATTGTTATGTAAAGTTGAAGCTTATGTAACTTGATTTTTTTAAAAGACTTCAGAGCTCTCTGACAAGGTTTGGAATAGCACTGCAGGCACTAAACAACATCGAATGCAAACACTGCACACTTGAAAATGGAAGGCAACCTGAGACCTGCTTGACAAGTCCTCCATGCATACACAAACTATTCTTCTGGAAATGGACTTCAGACAGCCTGTATCATGTAATTGTGTCAGCAACTTCTGTACTATTTGTCTTTCAGTAGAACATATCTTGTTAAACTGCCAGCCCTGCAATTATAACCTGAAGTCTGAAGGCTCTGCATCAGGTTTATTTGACTTGCGCCTCATTACTAAGGTTACACTTCCTCTGCTGTAAATATGGTCTATTTTTGATGGTGTAAAATGAAAAACAACACATCATCACACTATGCATCTGTTTTAACGGGCAGTACCTAGAAAATGATGGCTGCCTGATGTTCTACAAGTGCTTATGCGAATGCTTAAGAGAATCCACCAATTTTCAGTGTCCTTCAGTTTTACTTAGAGGAAGTCTTACTAATAGAGGGCAAACCTCTGAACAGCTTATTTAGGAACACAGCGCATCTCAAGAAATCCACTGAAATGATTAGAAACACTTGAGTAGAGATTTTTCTTCACTTAGGAACTCATATTTAGACTATTTAAACACTGCAGGGGGTCAACAATTGTGAATACTTCTGCATTGCTAAAACGACTACTTATTTCTTATTTCTTGTTATTTGTTTTCTTCTGTGGTTACCTGCTTCATGTTTGCAGCATGGCAAGTTTCCCACTTTCCTGTTTAATACAACAAGCTTCTTGGACCAACAGGAATACTGGGCAGAGCACACAATGCAAGCCTATTAATCACTCATCCAAACAAGGAGGACTCGTCCAAAATAAAAGGAAGAGAGACTCATAGAATCATTAGGCATCGGAAGGGACATCCAAAGATCATCTAGTCCAATCCCCCTGCCGCAGCAGGATCACCTAGACCAAGAAGGATATCCATGAAGGATAATATCCAAGAAGGATATTCCATGTTCCTTTCATGCTGTGTATGTGCCCACATTTAATTCCTTCCTCCCTTCTTTTGAATTGTGGAAAGAAGATCTTGAAAGGAACACATCCATCATAAGGTATCATAGCTTCCGAATGGCACCGAAAAGAACCCTGCAAGACTAAACAAAAAACTTAGGAAGAAAAGGAGCAGACTCCTAATTAGGGCTGCCATCCATCCTGGGTGTGCTCACTCAGAACACACATCCATTTATCTTCTGCTTCCCTCTCTGAAATTTTATCCAGATGGGCTTCCAAGATTTCTGGGTTTTTTCCCAGATACACAGCAAATCAAACCAGCTGGTGTTTCCAGTACATCTCACTTTGAGCTTACTATGAGCGCACTACAGAGAGGGTAAGCATCTACACAGCCAGCTCCGTGCATCCAAGGAGTGAAGAGACCTTCCCCTGTAAATTAAGTCTTTCCATGCTCCATAGTTTGGTGTGTCCTGAGAGCAGAGAATACACTGATCATGCTCAGAGCAACTACATGTTGGTGTATGACACAGATAATATGTATGTCTTCAAATGTCAGATGAAAACACAAGACCCCTTCCTCCACCGGGTAAAGTCTATGTTTTACTGTCACCTCATCTTTCCATGTTTCATTCTTGTTTTCCTACCTACTTTTCCCAGCTATCAGTTCAGACCATTCATCCAGAGACAGCTTCAGGTGCACACATGCTCATTCCAGGCTAGGCTAATTCTGCATCTTAAAAGAACATTCACTCCCTCATCTCGGAAGCTGGGGTTATTTTTTGTCTGCTACGTAACAGATTTAGAATACAGAAATGCTGAATTACACATTTTTGAAAGAAACAGACTAAGTTTTCCAGGAAAACCCCCCCAAACTTTAGTTTTCTTCTGAGGTGAGTGTATCCCTCCATGAAAATCACCAGGGCAGCAATGAAAATAGCAGTGTCTTGATCATCCCTCCTTCAACACATTCACCAGCCTGAATCACTCTTTAGTGTCTACACAGATACAATCTGCAAAAGGATCAGCTTCAAACACCACGTCTAACTGACATAAACACGACAGCACATGTATGAAGTACAAGAGTCACCTAGAAACGGGTTGGACTTGATGATCTATGAGGTCTCTTCCAACCTTGGTAATTCTGTGATTCTGTCTTCCTGTCCTAAGGGAGACCAAACTGTATCTGGAACATTATTAGCATTTGTTGGTCCACAACGTTTTAAAGTCACCCATTGAGAAAGGCAATCCATCCCAGTGCTTTACAAACCCCACTATAATTTTTGCTGATGACTAGCCTGAGTCTTTGCAGCTGCAGAACAAATTTATTGCTCTTCGTTCTTTTTTTGTTGTTTTTCCCTTAAAATTGAAAGTCAGTGTGAGATACAGATGGGCCAGAACACACATCACTGACTATAAAGATCATTTTTGTTTTAATTTATATGATTTATGAATTTATTCTTTAAGTAAAGATCTAGTCAGACAATTCATAATCAGAATGCTATCTTAAGACCAACACCTTAATAAGACAATTATGTACAAATACGCTGGCACTGGATAGTACTAGCCCCCTGTTCCTTCTTGTTTTAGTAATTTAGTGAGAAGAAAGACTAATTCGATAACTTACTCTGTGGCGTACCAGCTATACCTACATTTCACCCTTTCCTCAGCGGTGCTAGCTGACAAGAGTTTACCACACGCTGCATGCACACATGAGGCTGTTGACTTGTGCTTCGTTATTAAGGCTGCAAACACAGACATTGTTTTCCAGACCATTAGGTACACTCCCCACCTAAAAGACTGAGATGCTGGTAATAATGCAGAGGTAATTCCAACAAGTACATGCAGGTGCAAACCTGTCAACTGGCAAAACACTGCGAGGATAATGGGCTTTCAGTCATTACTTCTAATCCTCTACTTGAATGCAGTGTTTGGGTTTGCTGTGTGTTTCTCCAGAGCAGCTGTCATATTATTTCCCCACAATAACAGAGTGTCTGCAGAGCCAACAGAATGAAACCAAATCCTGGCTAAATAAACTGACTTCAGCAAGGAATTCTGGAGGGAGGGAAGGGAAGGAGGAGTCACCACATTTTTCAAAGCTAAATGATACGGTTTGTCTGCTGTGCTCCGTATGACCACGTTTACATTTGCAAATGAGTAAGGACTCACCTAGAACAGACAACTGTGTGTTAAATGTGGAATTGTGGCTTTGTGCCATTGTTTCTGTTCATTCCTGCAGGGGGTTGAATTGTGTAAAGGAAACAGATCGCCTGGAAATGCACACTTAGGAAAAACAAAGCAGCAGGGGTCAACTTTGTGTATGGCCAAAACAATGAGTAGTTAGAGATCCTCAAAAGCTAACTCCTCAGAAGCTTCTCAGGGAGAGCAGCTACTCAGAGCTATAAAACTGGAGCAATTACAGATTCCTTCAGATTGCTGCAGACGTCCATAATTCACATGCAAAACACCATAATCATTACTTTGCGACAGGTGTATCCCAGCAAATGAAGTACTGACAACCTTACGCAGAAGCCTCAGGCGAGACTTCTGAAACAGTCCCTTCAATGTCTAAACTGAAACCAAAAATGCATTGCTTGGAATGACTGCAGCCACAACAACCTGGTTCGGTGCTATGGTTTCTGCTGCCTCGTGGCAAAGGATCTGGGGTGGGGGTTTGCTGAAAGTTGAGCGAATTTGAGCCACCGGCCAAGGGAAGCGATTGTTGAGAAAATAGAAAATCCTACCTAAGTCTCTGGAAACTAACATAAGTGGTGAATTTACTCATTTTGAGACAGATTACTCCTACTTTTTAATTGGTGGGTTCAAATACCATTTGCCAGAAAATACCATTCACCTTTCCCAATTTCGTACAAGGCAGTACGTGAAATCAGGATAGATAAGATGCCTGATGAGTCTGTTTGAAGACATGTATTAAAAATCTCTGAGTTAAGGAGATAAAAACAGGAATCTAAGTCAGAGCAGTTGGGATGTTCTACACTGCATTGGCATTATACAGGTCTGAGGATGTGCTTGTATTAACAATCCATCCACAAAATGCTTCAGAAAAAATAAAGACCTATTTCTAGGGAACACTCTGAAGCCTAAACTGAGAAAAAAATAAAAATCATTAAATTCTGAAATATCCAGTCTTATGCTCTGTAAAACACGGACTGCAATAAAATCTCTGGTGTTAAGTTACAGGGAATCACACAGAATCACAGAATGTTACAGGTTGGAAGGGACCTTGAAAGATCATCTAAGTCCACCTGCGACACGCATGAGGATGAGCTGCGCCTCGCTTCGCTGTGTGACAGGAATCAACTACTACGACATTAGATGTGAATGCAGGATTCTCGAGCCATAGTTTTCTCCTCATAACATTCAGTTACAAATCTCATTTTGGCTCCAATGTACCATTTATTGGTTCTGTGTAGGTCTAGATTTTGTTCTTTCAAAGCGAAGCTGCTGCTAGTTTCAGATAGTCTCCAATTTGCTTTGCACTGGAGCAGCTGTCCATGTGAAACACGCCGTGTTTCCCAGGCAGCTTTACACAGCTATGACCACAGACAGCCCTCCCTTAGGAAATAAGAAGCTGATTCCTGTTCCTTAACCCATAGATGCAAAATACAAATGGATCTGTCTTCTGTCCAGATTCATTATGTTCCGTGCAGCAGCAAAGCTAAACACATTTTGTTCCCAGACAAGAAGGACATTCAATCTCCCTGTCTCTTACGACCTTCACATTTGTTCCCAGCTATGGAAGTGTGTTACTAGCTAGTTACTAGCACGACGTTGTGAGCTAGGTATGCTGGAAGGTGTGAACAAAGAATTATTACTAAAACACAGCATCATTCACAGTTAGCTAGTGACTGCCAGTGCTACAGTTCCTCTTACTGTTTGTTCACAGACAGTGAAGAGACATGAAAAAACGACCTGACTGAGACTCTCAACGTCGTTTTGGATGTATCTCATGTACATTTTGGGTTGTCTCCAGATGTTTCAAATAGCAGCACGTTTCCCGTCCACAGTGGGGATGAAAGTAAAACAACTTCACAACAGATCTTTATGAAATTTAGATATTAGATATTAGTTATTAGATAACTAATATCGAAGACATTTACTTTGGCAATGCTCTTTTTTTAAGCTGAATTCCCACTTGTCAATATAAAACCACCTGTTTAAAAAAATGCTGCTGAATCACGCCTATCGTTTTAATTGCAGTTATCCAGGCTTTTCCAACAAGAATATATTTTCTAAGCAAAATTGTTGTTGGTTGTCATGGAAAAATCTATATATTCAAAAACACGATGCTTTTCAGCCACAAAATTCGTATTTTTATATCTTGATGACTTTGTAAGAAAAACATGCGTGCGTGTAACTAAAACGCTTGAGCATCGCAATTTCCTGCCAGAGGTGGATGCTGGCAGCTTTACAGTAGTTTTTATAGCTAGCACAGAATAGCTTGAGAAACTCTTCAATCACCGTGACTGTCTTTCAGGCTGGCTGCCTAGAAGACAGTAGATTAACTTTATCTTGTTAAAGTTATTTTTTGTTAAAAGCCTCTGATGATATAGCCCCCAGCTATCTGTCAGACTTCCTTCTGGAGTCTTGTTCGGAGAAGTGACTGGGCTTATATAAACTTGCTCTTTACAGATCACAGCTAAGTCTCCTGCTTTAAAACAGGTGATTTTACCAGTGCTGTCACATTTGCTTAGATTTATCACTCCAGTCACTTCCATTTCCACTCATCCCTCCCCATCCTACAACTGTAAGAAATTTCCTTACTGACCACAGTATTTCTTCATAAACCTTCCCTGACACTGATTGCCAGTTGTGTCACTGAGCAGCAGCATGGTTTGGATTGGAAGGGACATTTAAAAGTCATCTAGTCCAATTCCCTGCAATGAGCAGGGACATCTTCAACTAGATCAGTCTGCTCAGAGCTCTATCCATTACCTTGAGTGTTTCCAGGGATGGGACTTCTGCCATCTCTCTGCAGGTGTTTCACCCCTCCCATTGCAAAAAATTTCTTCATTATATCTGGTCTAGTCTACGCCCCTTTAGGTCAAACCCATTACTCCTTGCCCTGCTGCAACAGGCCCTATTAGAAAGACTGTCCCCACCTTTCCTATAAGCCCCCTTCAAGTATTAAAAAGCTGCAGCAAGGTCTCCCTGGAGCTTTCTCTTCTACTTGCTAAACAACTCTTCTTCCACTCAAATACTCATAGCACAGGTTTCCATCTCTCTGATAATTTTTGTGGTCCTCCTCTGGACTCACTCCTACAGGTCCACATCCCATCTTGTGCTGTGGAGTCCAGAGCTGCACACAATTCTTCAGGTGACATCACACCAGAGCGAAGGGTCAGGATCACCTCCCTCGACCTGCCAACCACATCTTTGATCTAGCCCAGGACATAGTTTGCCTTCTGGGCTACAAGCACACATTGCTAGCTCACATTTTATCAACCACTACTTCCAAGCAGGGAGGAACAGTTAATAAAAAATATTTTTCTTACTTCTTACTGGAGGTGAGACAAGAAACTGCACTGGAACACGTGGCACTGGAAAACACCAATGCACAGCCATCGTTCAGGTTTGCAGCTAGATCCTGTTACTGTCTCTGGTAAAAAAAAGCCAGAGGTCCCAGAACACAGCAAAAAACACAGCTTGTGCAATACCCTGTGCACAATCAGGGAATATATAAATGTATCAGGAATATATTTAGTACAAGTGCACAGGCTTACAGCCGTACAAGTCTGCAAACAATTCGGTGACAGTTTGGGCTTAGTGCAGAACTGGCCATGAAACGAATTACAACTGCTGGCAAAGCCTCTTCTCTGATCAACTTAAATACAATCCATAGAAATTAAACCGTGCACAGGTTTGACATGGGAGGGAACAGCCTGGCAAAGCCATATTATCTCGATTATTCCATTATATAATGATTAGTTTTAGCAACACTTCACTTTAACTTTTCATGATAATATATGCACAGTCGGTAGCAACTGCCAGAATTTTTTCTTTTAATAGTAATTGCTCCGTGTTATTTATTAGAATCTGGAGGAATGCTAACATGGAAATTCATGGGTTTTTTCCCCTCACTCCTGAGAACTGCATCTACAGAAGATGGTTCTTTTTCCCTTTCAATACAGGGGCAGGGGTGAAGTGACTATACCTATTGGCTAAATGTGAGAGAATCACAGAACCCTTCGGTTGGGAGAGACCTTCAAGATCATAAAGGCCAACCACTGACCCAGCACTGCCACCAAGTCACCACTAAATCACGTCCCTAAGAATCATATCTATGTGTCTTTTAAATACCTGCAGGGATGGTGACTCCACCACTTTCCTGGGCAGTCTATTCAAATGTCTGACAACCTTTTCATTGAAGAAGTTTTTCCTAATGTTCAATCTAAACCTTCCCAGGTGCAATTTGTGGTCATTTCCTCTCACCCTGTCACTTGCTACTTGGGGCACGAAATCAACATCCCTCTTGCTCCAACCTCTTTTCATGTCCTGCTAAAGAGCAGTAAGGTCTCCCCTGAGCTTCCTTTTTCGCAGGATAAACAATCCTAGTTTCCTCAGTCACTCCTCACGGGACTTATGCTCCACAAAGCCAACACACAGCAAGAGAAGACACCCTTGAAAACCACCTAGCAACAAGCCACTCCTGCTTCTCAAAGAATCAGGTCACAGCACTGCAGGTAAGGGTGCAGCTCTGTGAGAGAAATGCAGAGAAGTAAAATGAGGCTGGCTTAATGAACTGATTCACTCTGCAGCAGACCACACATCGTTGGGTAACTGGGCAAGAAAAAGATGGGTATTTTTTAACAGAATTTATAGCACCTTAAACAGATATTGAAACTTATAAAATTTACTGCTTGTATCATTTGGATTGGACCAGATGATCTTTTGAGGTCCCTTCCAATCCCTCCTGCTCTGTGATTTGGTGATAACATTCAATACCAGCTGCTGGTTGATCAGCAATGCTCACATCTACACTGTGCAGAAAGCAAACTGGTTTTCTTTTGAGAACCCCTAAGTACTAATTTCCAACTAACTCTTCACACTGAGGAACGTTTTTATTTTCTCTCCCTCTCTCATTTACACCCTAGTTTTCCTTCCAGGGTACTAATGCACTTACTCTAAAATCCAGTAAATTAAACAAAGACAGATGCTGGCTGATACATTCGTCATATTCATTATGTGTTGCACGGTATGTTTATCCCATAAAGTGCCTCCTACATATTTGATATAAACCCTTCAAATCAAAGAGAAAGAAAATGAAAACAGGTCTCTGGGCCAAGCTGTGTGATTGAGAGAATCACTTAGCCTGGTGTCACTGAACTACAAAATCAATTAATGCCTCCTATCATCTTCACAAGTGCTGTCTAACAGGCAGCCTGCAACAAATGACACCAGATGTTCAAAACCAGAAAAAACCCAGCATCTTCTTCTTCCATGTAGAATTAGAATGTAGGTAAATTGACCCCCTTCTCTACACGTTCACAATGTAAGGAAACAGGTGACGCTTCCCACGCAAGATTTTCAAAAGGATTCTGAATGGTTTACTAGGAGAAACCAAGGTGTAATTGAAATTCTGGCTGAAGAACTTACAAAGGAATATTTAAATGGGGAACAATTTCTATGTAAAGTAATTTTCCTTAGATGCATTAGTCTTTCACACACTTTAAGCCATGGAATTGACCTTGACTTTACATGGATTTAAAGAACAAGCCAACCCACACTGTCTTTTCAAGTAAACAAATGTGCACAGCTATTTAATTTACCTTATAGCCAGCAGCAGAACAAGAGGACACAGCCTCAGGCTGCGCCAGGGGAAATTTAGGCTTGAGGTGAGGAGAAAGTGCTTCACTGAGAGAGTCATTGGCCACTGGAATGGTCTGCCCAGGGAGGTGGTGGAGTCGCTGTCCCTGGAGCTGTTCAAGGCAGGATTTGATGTGGCACTTGGTGCCATGGTCTAGCCTTGACCTCTGTGGTAACGGGTTGGACTTGATGATCTATGAGGTCTCTTCCAATCTGGTTAATACTGTTAATACTGTGAAATGAATGTTGTTGGGTTATCAAAACTATTGATTACCATCAGTAGTGCAAAGGTAGGAAGGCATAGACTGGAGGGTTGTGTTTTGTTTCCTTCTAACTTCAGTTTCCAAAGTACTGTGTTCTTCTGATCACTAAGTGCAGCAGTATCCAGAGATGTCATTGAAGACCAGCACTTGAAGTGCATTGTATTTGTTACTGCCCTGAGGAATTAGCAGTTTGTGTAAAGGAGTCACAGAATCACAGAATGTATTGGTTTGGAAGAAACCTACAAAGGTCAACCCCCTTGCAATAAGCAGGGACATCTTTAACCAGAGCAGATTACTCAGAGCCATATCAAGCCTGAACTTGAATGTCTCCAGGGATGGAACCTCCACCACCTTTCTAGGGAACTTGTTCCAATGATTCATCACCCTGAGATTAAAGAACTTTTTCTTCATGTCCAGCCTAAATATCTTCTGTTTTAGCTTAAAACCTTGAGACTTGTCCTATTGTTCCATGCCCTTATGAACAGTCTTCCCCCTCCTTCTTACAGGCCCTTTTCAGGGATTGGAAAGTTGCTATAAGGTCCAGCTGGAGCCTCCTCCACTGTTCATACCTTTATGTTACAGAGGACTGATGAGGTGATGAGTGAAGGAACTGTCCCAAGGGTAACTTGTGGCAGAGAAGGCTTTCCCAATTCCATGCACCCCATTCTCATAGTAAGTGTGTATCAAGGATGATAACGAGCACCAGCTCATCTATTACCTGTCCTTAACTAACTAAACGCTCACATGGTTGTGGGAACCAGCTGTCAGAAAGGCACAGACAAAAGGTTTGTGTCCAAAAGGAGACAGCTTTGGCTCCTGCTCAGTAATTTACTTCTCAAGAAAGAAGTCAAATGAAAGTCAAGGTAGTTGATATGAAACTTTCCATTACCCAGGCCTTGTCTGGAAGCAGTGAGGTGAGAATGAGCTTCTCCTCTCCCAGTTAGAGACAATTGTTTTTTCTTAGCAAGAATAACATGTTAGTACAGTGATCCACAACCATAAAGTCTTCTTAATACATGCGAATTACTTTTGAAGAAGAGTCTTAATATCCACATCTAGCTTGAATATAACTTACTTTCTGAAATGATTCCTTCACCTAAAGAAATTATGATATTTTGCCATCTATGGTGCTGCTGGAAGTTCTGTGTCATTCTGCTTTGGTGTCAAAATGAGGATTCTTTTTTAAAAAAAAGAATAATAAAATGGAAGCGGGGTTTTTAATCAGGAATGCTCATTTTGTGCATAACCCTTTGTCACCTGCAGCCATTATTTGCAGAGAACACTAATACTTTAAAGGCAGGTACAGAGGAAAAAAAGACACAATCTTGATTCATTTTCTAGTACACAGTGTCTGCTGAAGATGCTTTGTGCTGGGAATAGGGGCAGTCTCTTTCAAGAAAATTTATTCCCTGGAGGCTCATTTATGCTGGATAATTATGCTTATGGTTATTTTAAGATAAAGTTCATCACGGAATACTATCTTCTTGTAAATCTGCAGTGACACCTTCATTATCTCAAACCTTACAAAGACATTTGGAAAAAGATCTTCACAGGTACTGATGAGGGTTTAGTATTAGACTCTCAATAAAAATGCCTAATTTCCATTTATACTTTTTGAAAATTTTGTCCACACACAGAGAAGATTTATTTATTTATTTTTAAATAAGAAGGGAAAAGTTTACAGAAAAATAAAGGAGAAAATAAGAGAAGCAGTTGTTGCTCTTAGATGGATTGTCTTTTCTGTTGCTTCAAGTTAAAGATATAACACAGGGAGCTGTTCCTTGTATAATCAAGTAATCAGGAAATTAGTAACTTGTTAATAATAACCCAGTTGTAACAAGTGTTAAACACAGTAAAGTTATTCGTGGCTTTAAAGATTTGTGTTTAACATAGAGTTTAGAGATTTGGAACATGGGAATTTTTTGGATTACTGCTCTGTCAGGCATCTTGAATGACCTTGATCAAGCCACTTCAGATTTTTAGCCTCAATTTCCATAGAATCCCTCAGGTTGGAAAAGACCCTTGGGATCATCAAGTCCAACCATCAGTCCTACTCTACAAGTTCACCCCTAGATTATGTCCCCCAACGCTACAGCCAAGCATCTTTTAAACTCATCCAGAGATTGTGACTCAACCACCACCCTGGGCAGCCGTTGCTAAATCAAGAGAGTAACTACAAAAAGAAAGACATTATAAGGATAGATTTATGTGGACATGTAAACTGTGCACAGACTGGCCCACTGAAGTTTGTGGTGTGACTACACAGAGAGAAATTAACAGCATCCAATGACAAAGGTAGTAGTTAATTGCAGTTTGTGCAGTAGAGGTTGAACAATCTGACGTCTGACTCAACTTTCAGAGTGCTTTTAGACTTTGTGTGTAGTGGCAATGTACCTTTTTGCTTTGTTTTGTTTGGAGACAGCACGGCCATGCCGCATAGGAGGTGCCTGCTATTGCCTGGATAAAATTGAGTCTCTTAACAGAGATTATTACGCAGCTAAGGTGATGTAAATCTTTGAAGTTTCTGTGTTGCAGCATTTCCTTCTTATAATCCAATACAGGAAAAACAAAGGACGCAAAACTAGCATGAAACTATGAACTTGACCTATTGGCTCAGTTTGAAAAAACACAAATATCTGAATTCAGCAAGGCCAGACTTGCCCCCACTGGGATATGTCGAGGTTATTGGCTGTGCTAAGGTATAAAGAGATGGAGGGCAGGTCAGTGGCATGCAAGAGATGGAGTGAGATTATGAATAAGGTTTAAAAGCTTCAGGTAAACACTTGGAGGTATACTGTGATTTTTGTGACCCTGTTGACCTCAATATACCTCACTTTACCTCACTGACCCTGAGTCCTTATCATTCTTCTCACTTCTCAACAGTATGGTCATCATCCACAGCCTGGGTACTTATCAGGACCACATATGCAATGACCACATGGACTATGTTGATAAAACATGACATTATATTTTTAATTATGATCATCATTATGATTCATAGACTCATAGATCACAGAATTACAGAACATTAGGGATTGGAAGGGACCTTAAAAGATCATCTAGCCCAATCTCTCTGCCGAAACATGTTCACCTAGACCAAGTCACACAGGAACATATCCTGATGGGTTTTAAACATCTCCAGAGCATTATCGTTGGTATTTTGATTGTTGCTCTTTATTACTGTTGTTCTTATTGTTTAACCTCTCTATGGCAAAGAAAATGGTATGAACATTAATAATCCTGCTGTGGTGGGGGGATTGGTCTAGATGACCTTTTGAGGTCCCTTCCACTCCCTAATGTTCTCTGATTCTGTGATTCTGTGAGATGCATGAACACAACAATATAACGAACCTCCCCCCAAAACCCAATACTGGTAAAAGCTGCCTTTTTATTAGATTTCTGATCATTCTGCTCGACATAAAAATACCACAGTACAAGCCTGAGTAAGGCTATCTCAGCAGTTTTTCTGTCCTGGCTAGAACCAAAGGATGCTGTAAAATAGAAAGCAACTGAGAAAAAGTAAAAGGTAACTGAATATTTCACAATCCTTAAAGGTGTTTGTTCAAAGTTAAGTACTTCAGAACACGCAAAAGGCTCTAGGGAGAAAGGATGCTGTTTGTATACTTGCTTTCTATGCATTAGTAAAACACTACCTTGGAAATGGCTGACTTTACTGATGTTCCTATTGCTTGTTTTACATCACTGTCACTTGCATTGTGAGGTCACTAATGCAGCTAACAGATGGTGCAGCTGGACTAGCAGCCATGAAGAATAGCATACTAACAAAAAAGGAAATTACTCTCAAGATTTCCCTTGCATATTGCAA
Organism: Phoeniculus purpureus; assembly: GCA_028565055.1. Taxonomy (NCBI): domain Eukaryota; kingdom Metazoa; phylum Chordata; class Aves; order Bucerotiformes; family Phoeniculidae; genus Phoeniculus; species Phoeniculus purpureus. Next base: position 2,934,413 of record JAOXOE010000874.1, read on the forward strand.
GATTTTACTGGGGTTTTCTGGTGGGATTTCCCTTGTTGTGTTAGTTTTGCTTTGTTGCTGTTTTTATTGAGTTTTGGGTGGGTTTTTTCTCTATCCTTTTGAACAGACCTCATTTCTTTGGTGTCAGCTGTATGGAGTATTTTTTTGTGGATGAGGAAATGTCCAACACTAGTGATAAATCTGTTTTACTTTCTCACCTGGGAATGTATTAGGGTTATAGCTTTGGAAAGCAAGCAGCAGCAGTTATGTTATCTCTGTTGCCTCTACCTCAAGTGACTCAAGGTGCTGTTATAGGAAGTCTGTATTGTTGTCAGTCTTAGTCCTTGACCAAACAAAATCTTGTTGTGTTATTAGCATGTATGGCATTGGAACACAACCTAAGCTTTTTAAAAAGAGATAATGCTAATGATGTTATGATTTAGTATGCTAAATGGAATACTGGGTTTTACAGCATTAGCTGTGATGCTGGTAGCATAGGGACACAGTGAAGTAGGATGCCGGAGCAGCCGTTCTTCCTCTGTCATTAGCTCACAGGCTGCTTTGACTACAAGAAGCTATTTATCACAAGATGAGGACTCTGTTCTTCAAAAAAATGTCTATTGAGATTTTATGTCTTCCTCTTACATCACAACAACAGAAATTCAACCGAGCCCAAATGTGTTGCCCATATAAAATGGGCAAGAACTTAAACACATGCCTGGAAAAATCAATAAAGCACTGAGTACATATCACAAAACATTGAAGCTGATAATTAGTTTAATGAGAAGGGATTTACACATATAGGGAAATTTGTTACTGAAGTCAGGTGTCTGATTCATTAACTGTGTTCTTTACTAACGTTTTCTAACTCAATTCCCCTCTTAATGTCTTAGAATCTTTCCTGGAGGTGAAACTGAGCCTTTGTGGACTGTACTGATGTCAAGTATGATGACAACTCTTCATCACTGAACATACCATGCAGGTTTATATTACATCTGCATTAGCACAGAAACAACTGCATGACTTCATTAGTTATGCCGATTAATCACCAACTCACGCTAGTACAGTTCTGTAAGTGACTTCATAACTCACCTGTTCATAAAGCAGCAAAAAACTTCCCAGAGTACACTTCTAGACGTCCTTTGTCAGAAAGAATTCACTTTATATGGAAGACTCCACCTGAATATCATTTGAGCCATCCAGTGTCAATCCTCAGTGTCATGTTATTTATTATACCAAGTTCAGCCACTATTGTAGGAGATGTCTGACCCCTTCACAGGTCATCAGAGATGACAGTATGCTGTTTCATATAGCTATAAACTAAAAAGGAATATAAAAGAGTTATAAAAAGTGCTTCCTCAAAAGGAAGTGCCTGATGGTGCTGTCAAAATAGCTGACCACAAAAGCAGGAGTAGAAACTCAGAATTTGGAACACTGGATTTTTAGCAATATGTTTCTGTGAGATTTTGGGTAGTTAAGTAGATTTGACTGCATCTCTGTTTACTAAAGAAAGAATTAAACAAAATATTTAATGAAGGACTGGGACACCCAGCTCAGAAAACTCCCTCTCAACCTTTACCCAAACAGGATGATGACAGGCAAATAAAAATAAACATACAATCACACCTATTTTCTGGATAAAAGTGTTTACTATGTAGTTCAAAGTGTCATTATGCTGAACACCCCCAGGCAAGGCTTTCATAAAATATGTGCATGTGTAGAGCTCACAATGATGCGAGTAGTGTTTGAACATATTCCAAACTGCACTGTAATTAAATCTGGTGCCAGGAGCCTAGTGCTTCAGAGCACCAGTACTCTCAGCGTCACCCACAAAAGCCAGCAAACATCTACTCACTTTTTGACTTACCTAGCTGCCATTTCACTCTCAAGTGTATTTTACCTAGGAAACAATATGCCACAACTCAGCAGTTTTAGCGTGGAAGGTGTCATAAGTTGCCACTTACAATGGAGACAAAGAACCCTGAGATCGTTATGAGTGCAATAAGAACGCTATTGCACCGTGGAGCCAGGTATCATTCCAAAGGAGAGAAAAATAAATACTTAACAGAAGAAAGTGTTTTGTCTTTTTTATCTTTTCTTATGCCTTAGCCAACACTAACTATTTGGAACACCACAAATATCTGAAAACACGGGCAGCTAAACCCACCCTGACTGAGCAGTCTGCAGGAAGAAGAAAAGGCTGGAATTGGAAAATGATCACAAGATTCATTTAGTTTTAAATGAACATAATGTTATCACCATTGTTGGGTTTTGAGACAGAAAGAACAGAGTAAAAAAAAAAGAAAATCATTTTTTTAAGAAGCAGGTATCGTAATTGCATGTCCTTTTGCTTAGTTTTGTTTGTTTTCAGTGACACGTGAAAAAACTCATTTAAGTGTTTTCCACAAAAAAAAAAACCCTGAGAGCTGAGATGTTTAAAAATATTTTGATGAACAAATCTCTAACCGCATAAAGTTTTAGTGATACATTTTGTACTTTCAAATCTTTTTTCTGTAAGGATATGTTCTGTTCCAATCTGCATGCAGAGGTATTCATTGTCACATAAAATAGATAGAATAACATGTCTACCTTTAATACACACTTTAAGGAGGTTCAGTTCAGGCACTGAAAGGCTACACCTATTCTGATAAACCAGAATCAAAAGGCTTGAGCACGTAATCACTTACACCCTTTAATTTTTCTTGTGCTGAGCAGCCGTCTCTCAGGCAGTCCCTGGACAGAGGTTTAAAGGTGGAAAGAGATTGTTCTCAGAGGCAGCACGAGCAAGACTGTGCTGCTTTAGATTGGGCGTGTTTAGTGGTAAATCCTCAATGCAAGATAATTGATCCTGATCCTAGAATCACAGAATTGTTTTGTTTGGAAGAGACCTTCACAGTCAAGTCCAATCATTAACCAAGCACTGCCTAGTTGTGTCCCCCAGCATCACATCTACATATCTTTTCCATCCTTCCAGGGACGGGGACACAAGCAATACCCTGGGCATCCTGTTCAATGTCTTGTCAACTCTTTTAAGGAAGACATTTTTCCTACTGTCCATCCTTAATGTGCCCTGGCATAATATGAAATAATTTCTTCTTCTCCTTTCACTTGTTTCTTGTGAGAAAAGACCAACATCTACCTCACTACAACCTTCTTCAGGTAATCGTAGACAACGATAAGGCATGTCCTCAGACTACTTTTCTCCAGGGTAAAAAACCCAGCTCCTCAAAGGACTGTTGCTCCAGATTTTTAACCAACTTTGTCGCCCTTCTCTGGGCACACTCCAGTTCTTGTAGTCAGTGGCCCAGAACCGAACATAGTATTCATGTTGTGACCTCATCAGCGTTGAGTACATGGGAGCAATCACTTTCCTTGTGAATCACCTTGGCAACATTATTTCTGGTATAAACCAGGATGCCTTTGAACAATATCTCCAGGTCCTTTTCTACCAGGCACTTTTCCTCAAGCCTGTAGCATTGCATGGGACTGCTAGCATTTGGACTTGTTGAAATTCATACCTTTGGTCTTGACCTGTTGATCCAGCCTGTTGATATCTCTCTGTACCGCTTCCCAGCCCTCAAACGCAGAGACACATCCACCAAATTTAGTGTTGCCTGCAAATTTATGAAGGTACACTTCATCCATACCTATAAAGATATTAAACAGAACTGATCCAATACCCTTCTATGGAGAAAACTACTTGTGACTGGTAGCCAGTTGGATTTGGTTCCATTTCCCAACACTCTTTGGGACTGGCTGGCCAGTCAGTTCTTTATCAAGCAGAAGCTGTACGCACCCAAGCCATGGGCAGCAAGTTTCTGGAAGAGAATGCTGTGGCAAACAAAGTCAAAGACTACTAAAGTCCAGGTAGATGATGTCCACAGCCTATCCCTTACGCTCTAAGCAGGTTACCTTGTCACATGCTTTTCATGTACCAGTGCTGGCTGAGAGTTGCAGTTTGAAAGTTGCCAGGATTTTCAGATGTACAGATTTTGTGCTTTCAGGAGGAAAAAAGTGCATTTCAGTTTAAGAGAATTGTCCCAGGTACCTGCCCTGGGGGAGCGTGGGCTAGATGACAAGTTAAAAGGGGCTGATCATCCTGGCCTTGCCTCTTTTTTGCTGGGGTCTTCCTCCTGACATGGGGAATCGGCTCTGGCACCCCCCACCACCTTTCCAGGGTAGGGGCTGGGGAAGAAGGGATGGGGCGGTTTGCGGCATCTTGCTGCGGCCGTGGAGGCAGTCCAGTCTTATCCTTCCTTTTGTTAGTTCTCCTAATCCTTTCTAATTTATAATTTTCATAAGGACAAAAATTTTGAGTTCAGCCACACCAAGAGTTGTGCCATTTCTTACAGGGATGAGAGCACAGTTATCAGGAGGCAATATATCACTCCTGATGTGGGTGAGATCCTAAATATGTGCAGTGTCAAATGACAGCAAGACAGCCAGCCCCTAGTACTGTCACAGTTGTCAGTATGAGCTTGCTTTGCTCTGTCACTATGTGTGACCTGACCTGACCTCACACAGCCATTCCAGTCATCATGCTTTTTTTTCTCTTTACAGTCCTGCCAGCCTTCCCAGGATTCGACCACTACCCGCAATTCCTCTTGCATTCATTTAGTCAAACGACAGCATCTCATCTTGTAGATACACTTCTTTGCTGCTGAAGACTGCTCAGTGAGTGCAAATCCAAATCTTTAGTCAAGTTTAATATTGGGTTATGTCAGAAGAAATCTATTTCTGACTGATTTAAGAGGAAAGTTTCATTAAAATGAATATATTTAACTTTGCAGCCCTTTGTATTTGTTCAATCAATTTGTGTTCAAATTAAACCTGAAATTAAATAATAGGAATTTTTGAAGTGACTAACAACAAGAATGTGAATACTGGCATTTGGTCTTGGATAGGACTCTGAAGAATCCTCTCAGCTCGGATCAATGTCCAAGACAAGACTGAGGTGAGGAATGCTCAGCTGCAGAATTCTTTTCAAACTTAATTATAAATGAACTTCAGAAAATTGATAGAGGGAGGTCATATTTGTACATCAAGTAACCCGTAAAGTTCAGTCTCTAGGATGTCTCTAAAGTAAAACTATGCAAAATTTCTGAAAAAAAAAAGTGAATTAGAAGCCAAGAGCAGGGTTTAAAATTAGAGTTTATATACTAATTGCTCATTTTTCTGTGGACTTCAAGTCTCTGATCCTCAGTATAAGGTGGTTGGTCAAACACTGGAACAGTCTTCCCATAGAACCACTCAATGCTCCAAACCTATCAGTGTTAGAGGCATTTGGACAATACCCTTAAAATATGCATTAATTTTTTGTTAGTATTGTAGTGATCAAGCTCCTAGACTAGGTGGTCGTTCTAGGTATCTTTCAAACGAATTGTTCCATTCCATTCCATCCTGTTCTGCTCTGTTCTGTTCTATTATACTCTCCTCTATTCCATTACAATTCTATTATCATTCTATTATCATTCTATTCAATAAATTTTATAATAACAGTAATTTTGGTACATTCAAGCTATGTATCACGTGTCTATACTCATGACTTTTATGAGTTGTTCTGTTCTCTTACCCTCTCAGATCTTGCTTCTCACTCCCAGCTCCAATAAGAGACCTTATTCTTTTCAGATTGTTTCTGTTGTTGTTACTGTTAACATTTGTTTTCGTCAAAGAGTATCAAGGAATGTCTGGAAAATCAATGTTTAATAAGTTATAGTAATGTTTTCAATTTCCTGTCATCTGCTTTAATGTACATGTGTACCCTGTCATTTCTCATCACGGTCTAAATCCATCTTGTTATCAGCAAGGTATAACTTAATGTACAGCTAACTCTTTCCTAGGTGACCTTAAAGTATACACTACCGGGGATGCTTTGCAGAAGAGTCATTCTTTCTTTGGAGTGAAGGTGACAGAAGGAACAGCTTGGAAGCAGCAGCACAAAACTTCAGCAAGAACTTTCACACTTGGGAAAATGTCCTGAAATTAAAAAAAAAAAAAAAAGAAAGAAAAAAAATTGAAATTATTTAGGCAGACGACATTAATTTTGTCTGCAACCACTATCCATCAACAGACTTTTTCCTTGTTTCTCTGTGGCAAATGAGAGCTCTGAATCAGGTTATGTTATAGCATCTGAGGATCTGATCTTTCACATTTATTACTACTACTGTCTTATAACATTTATTTCAGTGACTTAACTGATTGGCAGCCAAGATAATTTACTTCAGTTCTTCCTCAGCAGTTGGACTCAAAGGATGAGAGAAGTGCACTTCTTAAAGGATTAGAGTGCACTGTCAGCAAGTTTGCTTATGACACAAAGCTGGGAGGAGTGGCCGTAACTGCAGCAAGCTGTGCTGACATTCCTTGGGACCTGGATTGGTTGGAGAGCTGGGGAGCTCAGCCATTCAACGGACACATTGAATGAACTGTAACAAGGGCAGTGTAGAGTGTGGCATCTGGGCAAGAACAACCCCAGGGACCAGATAGGGTGAGGACTGACCTGTTGGAGAGCAGTGTAGGAGAAAGGAACCTGAGGGTCCTGGTGGCCAACGGGACACCAGGGCAACGGCATCCTGGGATGCCTCAGAAAGATGAGATCAAGAGAGGTTCTCCTAGTCCTTTGCTCTGCCCTGGTGAGACCACACCTAGAATATTGAGTACAGTTTTGGGTCCCTCAGTCCAAGAAGGACACAGAGCTGCTGGAGAGCACAGAGGTAATGAAGGGAGTGGAACATGTTCCTGATGAGGAAAGGCTGAGGGAGCTGGGTCTCTTCAGCTTGGAAAGAAGGAGACAGAGGGATGACCTCATTAATGCTGATAAATATGGAAAGGGTGGGTGTCAGAAGGATGGATCCAGGCTCTGCTCATTATCGTCTAATGATAGGACAAGAGGCAATGGGTGTGAGCCGGAACAGAGGAGTTTCCACATAAAAATAAATATGAGAAGGGACTTCTTCCTGGTGAGACTGAGAGAGCACTGGAAGGGGCTGCCCAGGTGGGTTATGGAATCTCTTTCTGTGGAAATGTTTAAAATATACCTGGTCATGTTTCCGTCTGATGTGATCTAGGTGATCCTACTATGGTAGAGGGATTGGACTAGATGAACTTTTGAGGTCCTTTCTAATGTTTTGTTATTTAGTGACTTTTCCAGTCTAAATGATTCTAAGATTCTTTGATTTCCCTCCCACAGACACTGTGGATTGAGGTGTTGCTGGATGTGACAAAAGTGATAGGTGGGTTACAAAGCAGAGGTGCCAGAGTGCGTTGCTATGGTACAAAGACAGAGAAGTAAGGACAATAGCAAGAAACAAAACAAATAAAGATGGATTTTCTGAGGTTAATTCATTCAGTTATCCCCATCCGGACAGTTCAAATAGTCCTGTTTGGGTATTGCAATAATGTCAGCTTCCTTAGAAGATAAGTGCAAGTTTGCTGTGAAGAGTAACCTTAAAATCATAGAACCATAGAATCATTAGGGATTGGAAGGGGCCCTGAAAGATCATCTAGTCCAATCCCCCTGCCACAGCAGGATCATTTCACTGGAGAAGCTGTACAATCAGAATCACTCTGGGTTGGAAGGGACCACCTGATCATCCTGTTCCAACCCCCCCACCATGGGCAGGGACACCCCACCCTAGACCAGTCTTGACAGAGCCTCATCCAGCCTGGCCTTAAACACCTCCAGCGATGGGGCCCCAACCACCTCTCTGGGAAACCCATTCCAGCCTCTCACCACTCTCACAGTCAAGAACTTCCTCCTCATATTCAGTCTAAATATACCCATCTCTATCTTTGCTCCATTCCCCCTAGTCCTGTCACTACCTGATATCCAGGACTTTCCCTTGGTGAAGCCATGCTAATTCTACCCAATCACCTCTTCACAATTCTCCTGTCTCAGCAGTGCCTTCAGGAGGATCTGCTCCATGATCTTACCAGGCACAGAGGTGAGACTGACCAGCCTTTAGTTCCCTGGCTCCTACTTGCTACCCTTTTTGAAAATAGGAGTTATGTTTCCCCTTTTCCAGTCAGTGGGGACTTCACCAGACCGCCATGACTTTTGGAATATAATAGAGAGGGGTTTAGCAACCTCATCTGCCAGTTCTCTCAGGACCCTTGGGTGTATCCTGTCTGGTCCCATGGACTTGAACACTTTCAGGTCTTTCAGGTGATAACAAACCAGATCTTCACTTATGATGGGGAGCTCTTCCTTGCAGTCCATGCCATTATTTTCGATGACTCTAGTGTGGCTGGAGGCCTTTGCAGTCCTTTCTATTTCTTCTATAACTTCCTAGTTTTTTGCTTTGTGTAGTAAAAGAACAAACAAAAAAAGCCTTCAAAAGCAAGCTGCTGCTGGCACATACTGGATGTACACAGTATCCACACTACAGAGCCGGCTACAGTAATTAATATATTTTAGGGGTGATATCACTTCTTTTCCAGGATTGGCTCCCTATGGATAAAATATAAAAGAAAATCTGCCTTAAGAAAGGATCTATGTAAATAAAAACCATCTGCTTACACTAAGATTTTTCTTCTCTGATGAAATAACAATAGGTCTTTTCTTTATTTTCTCCTTGCAAGCACATACATTTTTATAGAGAAATGTAACTATCTTGACAGTAAATCCTCAGGAGATGGCTGAGAATCTTTGAGAATATCTGTGGTGATCCAGTGGCACTTTTCAGATAAACAGTTAGCTAGTCATCTAACTATCTAAGTTATTCTGGAGAGTTTCTTCAGGCAACTGGTACGTTCCACTCTGACCTTTTATCAAGAAAACAGACTTTGACAATTTGTCTCTGATAGTCTATGTAACTGGAAGAGACTAAAGGGAATTTAAAAAGATGTTTTATCTGCTAAAAAATGTTTGTTATTCAAGATGTTATTCAAGAACTGGCAGATGAGGCTGCTAAACCCCTCTCTATTATATTCAAAAGTCATGGCAATCTTGCAAAGTCCCCACTGACTGGAAAAAGGAAAACATAATTCCTATTTTCAAAAAGGGTAAGAAGGAGGAGCCAGGGAACTACAGACCAGTCAGTCTCACCTCTGTGCCTGGTAAGATCAGGGAGCAGATCCTCCTGGAGGTGCTACTGAGACAGGAGACTAGTGAAGAGGTGATTGGGTACAATCAGCATGGCTTCA
>JAOXOE010000874.1:2943632-3010376 GCA_028565055.1 Phoeniculus purpureus
CTCCCTCCCTCCCTTCTTTCCTTCCACACTTCCTTCCACACTTCCTTCCTTCCACACGTCCTTCCTTCCACACTTCCTTTCTGCCTTCCTTCTGAACTTCCTTCCTTCTGAACTTCCTTCTGAACTTCCTTTCTTCCGACTTCTTTCCAAACTTCCATCCTTCCACACTTCCTCGCTCCCTCTATCCATCTCTCCTTCCCTCGTTCCCTTGATCTCTTCTTCTCTTCCTCTCTTCCTTTCTCCCTTTCTTCAAAAGTCTGACAGTTTCAGGGTGAAATTCTTTTCTCTCCAACTAATAGAAGCCAAAGGAGCTGAGCGCCCTCTGCACACACTGGGGTCATGCCTGCGCTTCAGTATCAAATTTGGCCGGACACTGCTGCAGTTTCAGGAGCATTGCTGGAGGAGGATGATTCAGGTGTTGATTGGGAAATATTTCTACTCCCTCAGCAAAGCTTAAGGGAAAGCAAAAAAGTACTTTTGAAAAGAAATTTGGGTATGTTGACACTGGTGTTTCCAGCAAATAAAATCCAGGTAATATAGCAGCTCCCTCCGAAAAAAAAACAGAGCAGGTGGCAGAGGGTTTTTGAGGCAGTGAGTTTGTGTTCAAAATGACAGAACTGCTAGTAAGGCTTATTTGAAGCACTTTGTTGTGAAGGGAGAAGCAGCAGCTGATGTGAAATTATATGAAAATATATGTGAGAATTTTTAGTAAACTCTTTGGGGCATTTCCCCGAGTTTAGTCACAGCTCAAAATCTTTACTCCCGCCTTATTAGTTTAAAGCTGTGATGGAAACCCAAAGTGACAGCGCTGTCAACACACTGAGACATAATGCCGCAGAGCACTGTGCTTCCAGGCCAGCAAACAAAACATCAGCTTCCAAATGAAAAGGCATTGAAACAGGGGAAAAAAGCAACTGCATGCTGTGTATCATCACCATACAATGCTATAAAGGAGAACGGCACATTTATGAGGGAGCGCAGGGGCAGGAATGCATGTGTGGGGAGCTTTTGTCCATAGTAGTGCCATAACCAGGACTTTAGTGTATTTAGAACTTTAAATTTGCACGATGATGGAGCTGAGTGTTGATAGTAGCCTAATATTAGCCTGAACGTCTGATTAAAAAGAAGAAAGAGCTTCCTCCCGTCTTTCATACACACGTACACAAAACAAAGTGAGAAAACCATAAAGAAAAGACCTAGTGTTTAGTTCTTACATGCAAAAGTAAGCAAGGCAAGATGAAAAGGCTTTGAAATTATGTTTAATGCTGTAGCATCTCTGTTCTTCATAATAACTCCATTAAACCCAACAACAGAAAGAATACAAAGAAGTTTACGCTCTTTCTTTTCTTCTCGGATTCAGACCTCTCACATCTTCCCAGGGCTGCTGCCAGGCATTACCGTGTAGATTTACTTGCAGAGGAAGCAGCACCTTTGGCTGCTTTGCTTCATGCGAGAGCTCGGGAAGAGACTGGGAGAAGAATGAATAGGGCCATTGAAAACATCTGTTCTGGTTTGAGCCAGAACAGAACTAATTCTCCATTCTGTGATTTTACTTTTCAGCTCAGCCTCTTGTAAGTCACTGCAGTTTCTGTACCTAATGGCATTTTTTTGCACACAGTGTCTGCTCCTGCAAGTGACAGCATTTGAGGATTACAGTTTCTACGAGGAGCTGCTGTGCAGAAAGGCTTAGACTTGCTGCTCTGAAGACCAGTGTCTCTGCTAAATGTTGTTGAGATGCTGAAAAAGGGAGGCCACACTTGCTGGAAGGAATGGACAGGGTAGATGACCCTACACTGTTCAACAAGCTATTCCATCTCATATATGCCTCAGTGAATATAAAGATGAGGTATCACAGCTCTCTTCTTCAGTGGCCAGTGACCAAGTAGGACATTTTTATATTCTTGAATCTAGTTCCATAATCCACCTCCTGCATCTGGTTCCTCTCTGCTACTAAGTCCAGTCTGGGACCTCCCCAGTACCTGCAACATCATGCATCAGTGGTGATGGCGACATAATTGCCATTGGGTTCAGTTTTGGGTTTGTATATAGCTGTAAATGTTTAATTTTATTGGTACTATTTCCTCCTTCTACTTTCTTCAGTGAAGTCTCCAAAGCACTCCTCTTCCTTAGAACTGGAAGTGTTGATGGAAAGCTGTGTGTGTTATCTGCAGTCTCCTAGTGAGATGAAGAATGGAAATGGGGATCATTTTGTTTGTTTCCTGAGCCATCTTCCTCCAATGACATAAGCTAAGGCAACAAAAATACTTTGCTGGCATCACTGCATCTGCTCTAAGCATCTTTCATCATGGAAGTGCCAACAAGGTGTTTTGATCTCTTCCTACCTTCTTCTGATGCAAACATATTACTCAACAGAGGAGATTAAGCTTTAGAGACTTGAGGATGAGCACATTCTAAAAAACTTAACTTTTTATTTCTGTGAAACAGCAGGAAGAAGCACTACACTATGAAAGCGTAGTGTGAAAGCATTGAGATCCTACTGAGAATGCCCTATGAAGGTTTTCTCCTAAACCCTCTTTGCTCCCCACTCGTAACCGAAGGATGAAAAATTGTACAGATATGTCTTAGATAGAAACAGAATAGTCTAAGTCTTCATTAAAAAAAAGGGAAAAGTTCTGCTGCATGATTTCTAAAAGAAAATATAATCAAATAGCATCATCTCAGATAGTTTCCCAAAATTGAGCCAATTCTTCTGGCTCTGAGGCAGTTACAAAGACTTGATGAGTTTGCTAACTTTAATGATGAATGAGGCCGTGTAGACCATCGACAACTCAATTGCGGTTCTGTCAGGGACTATTTGCCATAGTTTGTGATCAGAATGCTTAGCTACGTTACGTGACGCAAGTCTTTTGCTTGTAATAGGACGTTACACTTCTCCTGCCTCCATGTTTTATGTTCTTTTTGCAATTTTCCACAGCTGACTGGTTAAACATAAAGGAAATGGCTTTAAGACCAAACTACACTGTGAAACAGAAGCCTGAAGAAGTTGAATTTAATCTTCGAGCTTTCCTGGTTCTTCTTTGTTCATGGCTCCACTTGAAAATGTTATCTGAGAAACAGATTTTCCTACAAATTCTACCACCTCCCTTATTCCAGAAGTCAGTTTAAACCTGGCCGATACATCTTTGTGATCATCATTCAGGTAGCATCAATTAGCAGATACAAGATATCCTCAGAGTTTTGCTGGTTCACACAAATTGAGGATATTAAAAAACTGAAGTTTTTTGAAGCAAGGTATCTGCAGATTAATTTAATGAGAGTTATGACTAAATAATATCTTGGAGCCTTCAGCATTCTAACAAGAGCAATTAATGACACTTCAATACTTGATTTTCACCGGCTGAGTCTGAATTGTCTTGGGGTGTACAGCACTGCTGTTCTTTATCTGGCTTTATTAGTGTCCATATTAATAATAAGATAATCCTGATTTATGATTGACAGAAATTTTCAAAACCACACAAAACTTAAGCAACTTCAGGAGATTTAAAGGCTTCTTCTAATTCTGTCCTTACACTCTTTTCAAATCCTCTCCAAGGATTTATCAATATTTTAGGGTGGAATTCACCTCACTATAGGGCAAAAAACCTGATAATAAAAAAGCAACCTTAATGGAGACACTGTCGCTTTCAAAAGGAATTGAGGCATTTTACAGTGATTTGCTAATAAGAAGTGGACAGACCCCTTGCTATTAGCTCAGGAGCAAGACTAGCCTGCTAGCTCAGTCTCAGCACTGAATTTTAAGGATGATAATGGCTTGATTAATAAAACCCATTCATTCCATTTAAAAGGATTCAGAGAAGCACAAATGTTTTTCTTCTTTCCCACATGTAGCACAGGACATGCTAGCACCTCCAGTGCTTTAGAAGAAAACATATCTTTGTCACAAAAGAAGCAAAACCTTTGAACAACTTCTGTGCCATCAGAAGATGGAAGTCAAGATCGACAGCCCTGCTGATGTCCAATGAACCTGCAATATCTTGATATTTGTTAGCTGGTGTTAAAAAATGGACTACATCCCACATTAGAGGGGAGAGGAAAAACAACTCTACAGCTCCTGCTAAACTGACCTGAGGGAAAATTCCTATTAGCAGCATGTGAAAACACAAAGTCTAGCTGCATTATAAAACCAGAGCGATGTAACTTGTTCTAGGGGCACTGTTTGTGCACAGAGCTCTCGGGGCAGTGAGGCTTTATTCTTTATCGTGGCAGCGCTGCTGTAATGCAAATTATAAATAAGTGCAACAAAAACACCACAAAAGGTGGAAGAACAATGCCTGTCTTAAAACTCATCAGGTTAATAATGCAAGGAGTGATATCTGGAAAGGAAATTAAGCTGTTAAAGCAAGATGCAGCAAGCTCTGATGCAGAAAATACTGTCTGTGATCCCCGTGGTAGTTTTGCTTGAGCAGGGAATGTTGGGCTCTCAGCTTGTGAGTGAATACTGGCTGTCTGTGCTGTTTGCTGGTGAGGTTCAGAACACAAAAATATCCAGGGGAACAAAGGGTGGAGGGAAATATGCTGGTTCCTGTATCGCCAGTTCAAGCCTTGGTCTCATCAGTGAGTGATGACTGGTGATGGACAAGCAGATAGGAATAACAGGGATCTGTGGCACTGCGAGACGGTTGCAGACTATGTGCTATTACAAGGAGCTATAACAGATACGTAATTCTCAGCCTGTACAAATGGCACCATCCGTCTCAAAGCCTTTCAGTATTTAAGTGTAAGAGACCAATTTTGTGATTGCTGTAGATCTTCTGGTGTTTCACAAGCTGCCTCATCTGGGACAGCAGCACCAGCTCTACACTACAGAAACCGTAAAGGCTTAGCAAATTCTGCTGCAAAAAAACCTAGACTTGTTTCATCTGGCCATCCAGACTCAAAAGGTGATTGCACTTGCACTGAGGGACTGAGAGCTCATCTTCCTCATGAAAGCCCTTTCATCACGATTGTTAAGTGGTGCACGTAGTTCATCTTGCTTCTTAGGAAGGGTTACTGGCTTAGGCTCAGCATTTTATTAACGTGGCTATGTGGCCTGCCAACTGGAGCAATATTGTGTCTGGACAGTCTAGCCTGTGCCTCGCTCCATGGAGAAGGATGTTTCTAAATGTCCAAATCACATTATTTGCATGTTGGGTACAAATGTGCTGGTTAGGATCTGGCTGTAAATAGATAGCTCAAGGTTATGTGCTAAGCCAAAGACAAGAACTGTCTTTCCCCTCTCCATGTCCAGCCCTAGGCTATACTCTGATCTGTCAGTGGGTTATGCATATTCATGTTCCATAGCCTCAGGAACCAGGACCTTGTACAAGGCCTCAGAAGTAGACACAAGCCTTCTCTTGGTGGAAAGCCACATAAAGTGTTAGAGCAGAAAGGGAGGCCATATGTTAAAAAGAGGATGAAGCCAAGGGAGGCACCAAGACATCTCTCAAGGACCTCCAGTGAGCTTGAAAGCTGTTTCTTTTGCAGACCTTCTTGCCTGCAGATATACTGTTTGCCTTTTGAAGGATGAATTCTCCCTCCAGCATAGAAAGCTTGGTGGTATGGGGGAGGTTTGACTTTCCATTCTCCTTGCAGCACCTTTGTTCAATCTGTAATCTAGCAGGTCTATACTCCCATTAGACTATGGGACTGCTAGGAAATTGTGCAAGAATCCTGAAAGGACCTTAAATACTATTAAAATAATCTCTTTTGGGCATGGGCTGAAGTACCATGTACAAAGAGTCACCTCTACATAGAATCACACAAGTGCTTAGTTTGGAAAAGACCACTAAGATCATCAAGTCCATGTAGCTGTACAGTCTTAACATTTTCCAATGGGATTTCCCTCCCTTCTCCTCTTCTTCACAGAGATTTATCGTTTCCTTCAGACTTTTTTCATACTAATGTAACAGCATAAAGCACAACATGGTGGATTCATTATCTCAGCTATCAATATAAATTTCATCCATCAAAACACCAGCTACAGACTACAGGTCCTATCTTCACAAATTGCATTGGACACCCTAATGGGAGTGTTATTCATTCCTGTTGCTGTTATCATGACACAACATGAGATGTGCATGCTTTAAAAATTAAAACACATTTTCCTACGTACAGTAAAGCCTCCTGGTATATAAGCTGTAATATGCAAAGAAGAAACTATGAATCTGACCTTTCCAAAACAAGGTGAAAGGGTTAAAAACAACTTTCAGAACACCTGGGTTTGATTCTGAAAACTTCCAAACATATGTAGACGTTTGGAAACAACAAGCCACATGCACACTTGACAGTCAAAATGATATGCCCTTGTGGCCAAGAAGGCCAATGGCATCCTGGGATGGATCAGAAGGGGAGTGCTTAGCAGATCAAAAGAGGTTCTCCTCCCCCTCTACTCTGCGCTAGTGAGACCACATCTGGAATATTGTGTTCAGTTCTGGGCTTGTCACTTCCAGAGGGACATAAAACTGCTGGACAGAGTCCAGTGCAGAGCCACAAATATGATGAAGGGAGAGAAACATCCCCCTGATGAGGAAAGGCTGAGGGAGCTGGGTCTCTTGAGCCTGGAGAAAAGTAAACTGAGGGGGTTAACTCATTAATGTTTATAAATATGTGAAGGGTGGGTGTCAGGAGGATGGAGCCAGGGTCATTATCATCTAATGATAGGACAAGGGGCAATGAGTGTTAGCTGGAACAGAGGAGATTCCACATAAGAATAAAGATGAGAAGGGACTTCTTTCTGGTGAGGGTGACACAGCACTGGAATGGGATGTCCAGGGGGGTTGTGGAGTCTCCTTCTCTGAAGATATTTAAAACCCACCTTGATATGTTCCTGTGCAATTTGATCTTGGGGGTCCTGCCATGGCAGGGGGATTGGACTAGATGATCTTTTGAGGTCCCCTGCCTTTGAGGTTGAAGTCCCAAATATGTTCCACAGAGCCTGACTGGATCTTCATGAAGTTTCTCAAATGTCAGTACACAGGATTTTATCCAGAGCTGCCTAATTTGCTGGAGGTTTGGTAAATCTGCTAAAGCAGGACTTGAAGAAATTATGGATGTTATGATGGTGTTTGATGGAAGCAATTTCTTCAGCGACTTTGTATCATTCTCATTAGAAAACAGCCAAAACCTATGGAAAAAGGAGTTACCTCATAAACTAGCATCAGCTTTATTGTTCTGATACCACATGCTGGCAGCCCTTGTGCAGTGCTGGCTTCTGGCAGAATAAACACTGAAGGAAGTTGCTTTAAAACAGAACCTACCTCCTGCTTTTCATCTTAGGCCTGCAGTTTCCCTAGCACATTTTTCAAACAATTGTCCAGTATTGTCACACAGAGCATAATTCACTCATCCTGATGACTACAAAGAAGGTACAACAGGGGGAAATCGACTAATACTGATTCATGTAAGGAAAGCAGTCCCTATGATACAAATGTACTTGATGGATATCCATTGATTACCTGTGTTGACTTCACTTTCCCTTTTTGTTTGAACAGTCCTTCAGACAGATGTTCTTTCTACCCTTGTTTTCATACTAGAC
Organism: Phoeniculus purpureus; assembly: GCA_028565055.1. NCBI lineage: Eukaryota > Metazoa > Chordata > Aves > Bucerotiformes > Phoeniculidae > Phoeniculus > Phoeniculus purpureus. The sequence goes on from JAOXOE010000874.1 coordinate 2,951,167, forward strand.
CTAACCAAATCCATTCCAAACACTGAGTATTTTGCAACCCAAAGCAGTGGTATACTGCAATTCCACACGGGAAAATCCATCCAAAATCGAACAGTCGCGCTTCCATCCTGAAAAAAATTAGAAGTCTAGTTCTAGACAGTCAGAGGAGAAGCGGTTTTGAAGCAGGAGAGGCTGCAATTAGCCAGAAACTGGAAAAAATAAAAGAAAAAATTTGATATGCACAATTACTTTTTGTTACAGAGAATTGTTCTTATCTATAGATACAAAACCCATCCAGAGTAGATTAAAGAAGGCTATTAATTGCTTTTATTCATTATAGGGATGAGGGTACTTGAGAAATGGGAATTCTGTTTTCTCTCTTGAATGCTGCCATCTCCTCAGGCCCCAGGGATGCTGCTCACAGGGAGAACCAAAGCCTGTATTAAGTGCCTTGGACAACACATCCCATTTATATGCTCCAAATAGCAAAGACTGAGCACTGTAATTTCCTTCCTCCAAGCTTCACGATGTTGTGGCTGCAGAATGGTACCGACTGCTGGATGTGGAAAGAGTTAATACTGATTCCTGAAGGAAATAGGTAGCTGTGTTACTAACGCCAGAAGAGTAAAGCAGTCTTTATTCTCCGTGTGACCCCGTGCTGCCAGCTGCAAGCCTTTTGCAGGCACAGGTTATTACATGGCACTTGAGGAATGCTGCGGCTCCCCTCCATTATTCTGATGAGGTTTTTTGTATTTTCTTTTTTTCCCAGAGCACTGTATCTTTTCCTGGGAACAAGTCACCAGGAGGGAGCTTTTTAATCTGTCACTCAGGGACTCATATAAGCAAGTACCTGTATAACAGGGTTTGTGGGATCTGGGGAAGATTGAGTTCTTCAGTCAAGACTTGAAGGTGTGACCTCCTGATTTAGAAGACAGAGTGCTACTTCTGGAGTTTACCACTTCCACCATCCTCCCCATCTGTTTTTGTCAAGCTCAAGAATTGTGCTGCCAGTGGAAAAGGCTGCAGTTCTTAATGAAATCAGAAGTGCTGGGAATTAAATCTGTGGTTTCTGAAAGATCATCAGCACTCTTGGTTTAACCCCTTTTTCATTCCTTTTTCAGATTCAGATCTTTCACAGTTAAAAAAAACCCCACAAACCTTCCAGACACTTGCTTTTTCCCTTTCTGCAATTGATTTGTAGTATTTGTTTACAAGGATGATCATTAGCATTCTGAGATATTTTCTTTTATTACTGTTTTTTGTTATAATGTCAGACAGCAGCATAAAACAGACAAGCAGACAGATGTATAGCTCAGGAAAAAACCTCAGTAAAACTCAGGAGAGATGGAGCAAAGACACAAATACTGATTTTGTTGGAGCAAATCTGAAAACAAACCTACAGCAGTGAATGGATTAAATTTTCAGCTGGCAAAGACTGGTTTAACTCCACAGCAAAGAATACACCACTCAATTTACTTCTAGGTTTGCCTCCATCTGAAACAAGAATTTGAAGTCTGGAGATTCCAGATGTGAGGGTAGGAAGAGCTATACCCTCAGCAGAGTTTACCTGGTGTGGAGATATCCTTGCCTACAGGATGTGAGGCATTTGGTGCTGTTCTTTACATAGGCAGTCAAAAATCCTTTATAGAGATGTTTCACCTTCTGGTCATTTTCCCATTCTCCTGTATTTTGTTTGCTTTGTGCTATTTGTGTTTGTTTGTTTTATTTCTTCAAGATTCCTTTATTTTTTTTAATCAAGAAAATGTGCATACTAACAGCTCTGCACCCAACTCAGAGGAGCCCAAGCTGTTCTCCTGTGGGGACAGCACAGGACAGGAGGCTAAGTTTGTCTCCCCACCTCCTGTAATTGTTGTCTGAATGGCTTCAAGCTACTAACTCCCCTGTCAGCCTCCGATTTCTAATGCTCTGAAATAATAAATGATCATGAGTACCTTTGTAAGATTTATTGCTATTAACATTTATTGTGAATCATCTGTTTGGGTGTTATTGTTGTCCTCATTATTGCTATTACTTATTACCATTATTATTGCTATTATTATGCTTCTGCTCTGGTGAGAACAGCTTACAGCACACACCACTGTGCTGGGATCTACAACTAGGAAGGGAAAAACTAGCCTGAAAGATAACCTTGCCACTAACAAGGTAAAAATGAGAGCACCAAGCAACTCGATAGCCTGCTTCACTGATAACAAGGCTTTCAAATACCCTGAGCCAGATTCTGTTCTCAGCGAGATGAGTGCAAATCTGAGGGGTCCTGCTGAGGTCTGCAGGACTACAGGGAAATTACTGAAAACCAGAATTTGGCCCAGCGGTACTTAAAGTAAATGTGCTCTCTCCAAAGGGCCTGATTCGTGTTGGTGCTCAGTGTGCTACACAGAGAAGGGAAAAGCAACAGAGATTCACACATGCTAATTAAAACTGCAGATGTGACTTGGTGGCTAGATTAAATAACACCTCTGGAAAGAGGGGGAGCTGCCAGATATGAAAGCAGAAAGCTCCTCAATTAAGTGGCTCGGAGGGCTGTTGCTGATCTAATTTCTCCTAATTTCTAGAAGCAGAACTGATAGCCACTCTCTTTCTGGGTGATGCCTGTCAGTTAAACCCTGACCCATTCCTGCTCCCCCATGTAGTTTGATTTTGTCCTCACACAGTTCACCCAGGAACTCCGGTGGATGTTTACCAGGAGCCTTTACCCTCTCCTATTTTATCTTATTTAGGCAAAAACAGATCAGGCAGGGCACATGTGGGACTGAGGCTACCAGAACGGCTCATTTTCAGCCCTTTTTAGTTGCAGAGTGAGTATGGAAAGCCTGTTACAGACAGAACAGCAATGCAGATAGAAAACACATGGGTCAAGGCTCTGCATTGCCAAAGCCAGCTCTTGACAGTGCTTTTAATCTTGCAGGCAAGATTATTTCCACCGGACCAGGCTAGTTCGGGTTGCAAGAGGCTTGCATTGCTGCAAAACACACAGGAAACTTTTCATTTGGCTTACGTGGGTTGGTGAGAGTTTAAAAAATACACTTAAGGAAGAAAGCAAATGAGGCACCAAAAAAAATATCCCCGAAACCTCACACGAACGGAAAACTGGAAATAGAATAAAGCTGAGCTTCTCAGCCCGGCTTATCGTTGCTGAAGACAACGTCTCCTGTGGCTGCTATTCCTACAACAGCTGCTGTGTGGCATTGCTCCCCTTCAGATGAAGAGAAGCGGCGAGCTAAGCCAGAGAGTCAACGGCACTGGCTGCAGCGCATTTCTCGAAGACAGTCCTATTCCCTGCCCTCGTAACAAAGTGTTCTAATTGTTATGTTGACTATTATGGCTAAAATTGCAATGCTCTGCTGTTCCAGAATTTTTGCCTATATTTATGTAAAGCTGGGGTTGGGGGGGGACGAAAGAAGCGCCTTTTACAAATTAGTATTTAAGAAAAAAACAATAAATGCTCTGAAAAAATGATCTACTGGCTATGAAATCTATTATGAAATATATTTCAATTAAAAGGGTACATAATTTACATGCATAAGCTTTTCTTCTGTCAAGTTTATATTTTTGTTGTCTTGTCATAATGCCCTGAAGTAAGCACTTCTGAATTTTAAACTTTAGCATTTATCTTAGCAATCACGCTGTGAAGATAAATACCCCTTGAGGTAGATACACAATTGGATCTTGTATACGAGTAAGTTAGGCTTTGTACCAGTTATTACTACACCAGGAAGCATGGGGGTTCAATAACAACAATTAGCATTTAGAGATACACTGTTTATGTTCAGTGTATTGTACATGCACCAGTTAATTAAAGTCACACTATGGTTGTGATTCCGAAGCTGGGATCTGGGATCCTTTGGAACATTTGGGTGGCATAAAAGGGTCGTAAACCAGTTGCAAGATCTTCATTAAAAAATTCTCCCGGTGCTAAGCTTTATGTAGGGGTCTTTTCCTCCTGCCTCTCCTAGCAGAAGGTGTGTGGAAGCAGAGTGCTTGAGAACTGCTCTGGTAAGGCAACAATTCAGAGCCACGGCAGCAGCTGCTGAAGTGATGAGCACAGCTCAGCTTCTCACCAGTTTGACCAGTTCCTGCACACCTTTGCACGATCAGTGTGAAATGGAAAATCACTGATTTCAGTGAATTGACTACTTTTCTATGTCTTGATGTTTTGATCCAGTTTACTGAGTGGCCACACAATGCTGTCACAAGGTGAGGAAGGGATGGAGAAGCAAATGTTTCAGGATGCTAATTAGGTTAGGTGTTTAACTTGAGGCAGAGTGTGGTCACCCTGAAAGCCATCTAAGACTACACTGTCATGAAAGGAGACAGCTATCCCCTGTGCCACAGCACTAACTCTCAGATAGCCATGCAGTCAGCCAGACCTTACAGAAAAAACATCCAGAAAAAGCATTAGGAAAAGTGATAGTACTGGCAGGAGTGTTGATGCACCTTTGCTAATAGAGCAAACTACATGGTTAGTACATTCTTGATACCTGCACTGACACACATTGACTGAAACTGATAGTGAAGCTGCATCTGCAGACTTGCTCTGGACGGGCTTTTGAAGGAGTGTCTTTCACTTTGCAGGTCACAATGAAAATACAGAGCCAGTAGACCACAAAAGTAGGCATTAAATTAGCTTCTGAATAAAAATTAGAGACAATAGGCGCAACTGAACTGATGAACACGTTCCTAAAATACAGATCTGGCTCCCCAGCACATACTTCCTGCCACCTGCAGCAAGAAGGTCTTTGTTGAGAATAGTCCTGATGTTCTTTGACTTACATGGGAATAATCTGTTCCCCTAATGTAGACAGAAAGCCTATGACAAATGAGACGGTGACCACTCAACCAGGGAGCAGCAGAGCCAGGAGCTGGTCCCACTCTCTCTTTGCTGGCTGCTCTCCCTCGCAGGTTGCTGCCAGCCTGCAAGAAGACACTGCGGAGGTTATTTATCTCTACGGTGAGGACTTGCTTTCAGGCATAGTCTTATCGATTTCAGCGCCGGCTATAGTGCTTGTTTTGTAACCTGAACAACTCTTCTCTGCCAAGAAGCATGAAAGCTGTGCAGATATTAGGACCCCATAACATTTCAGAGAGTATTACAACCTTTGTCCTGTGCTGTTATTGCCTGTAGACTTCATAAGAGGTGAGGATCCAGATCTACGATTATGTTTGCCAATATAAGTTCAAGAACCCTTTTTCTAAAAAAAAAAAAATCCTGGTTCCTGGCTTCCTACAGAAACAAAACCTTTGTGATCATGACCATTCTCTCTAATTCTCCTCTACCTGCCAAAGTTCTGGAGCTCTTAGCCAGTTTCAACTAGCAGTCAGATGAAAATTTATATTTGAGTCCTGCACTTCAGGAGAAGTCATGGTGTTTTAGCCATGTCCATGGGAGGATGTAGAGCCTGGAAGGATGCCCGATCTGTTGCTATTAGATGCCAAAGCCCATCAGTCACTAAACATGTAGCTCAGTACCCATTTGTACATACAAAGCATAAAAGCACTGAGGGACACAGAAGGCAGCAGGAATCCTGCTGGGGTTGTGGGGGGACTCGTAGGGTGATGGGACCATTGTTAGAAAGCAGGTTTGTGACGTTCCTTGTAATGGATGTTGAATTTATTTCCTCTCTTATCCCTGTTGACTGCTGTCCTGATTGTGACAATCTTGTTTTTACATAACAAATCCAGCAATAGGGCCCCAGTCAGCTGTTTGGTGCTCTGGGAGTAACTGTCTGTCCTCAGCACTCGATATGTTCTATTCCTTTCTCCACACACATCTCAGAAAACAGAAAAAAAGACCTTAAGACTTGCCAGAAGTGTGGTTCATTCCCTCTGGTGCTCGGAGAAGCTGGTGGGTAGAAGTATTTTGTGCTAAGGCGTTGTTTTGCAGCTGACCAATAGCTCAACTCAGATTATTCATAGGAAATTTCCTGAAACCATAAAGACACTAGAAAAAAACCTGCCAGGGATGTGTATTTGTACACACACATTCAGGTACAAAAGGTTTGAGATTCCCTTTCTGAAGGTAAGAAGATGCTGCCTTGATCAATTCAGACTGAGAGCGCAGGACAGTCCTACTTGCTAGTGTTGTCTTGCCATCTGTTCTTAATTGTAAGAATTAGTAAGAATTCTTAAAGAAATTTTCCAAACTACAGGGTTTTTCAGTTTTTTTCTGTGCCAGTCCAGGTTTCCTTCTATATCTTCCTGTGACATCCCAGAAACAGACTATGCTGATCCTGCTGTGGTGGGGGGATTGGACTAGATGATCTTTCAAGGTCCCCTTCAATCCCTAACGTTCTGTGATTGTGCGATTCTGTGACATTTGTAATCATTGCCGCCGTCTCTTTCTCTCTGTAGTTTTTGTCTTTAACGATCCTTGAGCTGAATTTCAGGCCAGTACGTTTCTATCATATCCCAGCACCAGATAAAACCCCCTGGGTATGACACACAGAGAAGATTCCCTCTCCTCCCAGGACAGTCAGGTTCATATTGTGCTGCTACCTCACTGTTTCCTATCAGGAGGTTCATCTCACCCTGAACACACTGGAGCAGAAAACAAGAACTAAAACAAATTTTATTTATATATATATAAATATATGTAGTTATTTATATGTGTATATATATATATACACAAAACCCCCCACATTTAAAAAATAGATGTGTATATATTGTAAATGCAAGTAATTCTACTCAAGCCAGTACAGCTGTGCTGACATTCACTAGATGAGAGTTCAGCTTAACATTTCCAGCAGTAGAAGCAGCAGCGTTTCAGCGCTACCTGCATCTTTCTCGGAACACCAGTATTTTAAGCATGCAACAAAACAGCAAACCACAGTGTAGCCATTGCTTTCTCGTAGCTGGTTGCTTATTTTAGACGGGAAGAAATCTGTTCCTTTCAACATCTGATGGAAAAGATTACTAACCACCAAATATACAGCAGCTGGAGATGCCAGTTTGAATGCAACACACACATCAAAACACAAACATTTTTAACAGGTTCTAGTGCAGTAGAACAAAAAAAAACGAATTAAAATTTTAAAATTGTGTATAGAAAGCAGGGCACTTGTTCTCTCGGTGCTTTCTGCTTCCGAGTATTTTGATCATTTAAGGACATTAAAAAAGAAATAAACCTGATGAATGCACAAAAATAAAAGAAGGATTCATTTTGCGACCGTAACCTAATCGGCTCCAGATCTCTGCAGGTTGTAGGGCACACCACTGAGCTGAAGTCGTGTTGAAGAAACAGCTTAAAATGACTCACAGTCCCCTGTTTCTGGGAAGATTAGGTATTTGGAGGGAGAGAGAGAAAAGGGAGGCTTTTGGGACTTTTTGCCATTCTTTCCCCCAAACCAGAAAGATACAGCTCCTAATGCTACAAGCATCCTGTCTGCAAAGGTGACTTCAGGGAGCAGGACCACCTGGATTTGTTTTCCCAGATGTGGAAGTGGCACTGGGTGAGCTGTGTGATCTGCAGACAGTTGTGCTCTTTCTTTGTGAAACACTCTGAGATTTACGATTTCAAGTCACTGATGCAAATGAAAAGTCTTAGCAAAATTAAGACAGAGAAATAAGTTTTCTATAGGATTTTTAAACCAATCTGAACAATTCTCTTTGCAGTGATATTATTCTCCCTTCAGATTTATCATACAATGTGAAAATCCTACAGAAGGGGTAGCATCCTTTATTAAATTATGTGGCTATTTAGAGTAAATTCTATAGAATCCAATTTCATTTCTATAAACCCCTATAGGTTTCAGACCTTTTCCATTCTGTAGGATTTTTCCACAGGGACAGTTATTAGTGGCTGCAGGATTTGATTCACAGTAAAGTTGTTTTGTGGAAAGGAAAAATGGCTTCACTATGAAAGACCTCAGTGCAACACAGGGTCTGCTTTGGCAGGCAAAGCCCTAGGCTGGTGCAGCTCCTCCAGCCAAACCTGGGCTGGATACACCCAGGGTGATGATGCAGGGCTGTGTAGGGGTGCAGTGATGCTTTACCCAAGTGACATTTTCAGCGTTTGGTTCTCAGGCAGTCCACTTCTTAATTGTTTTTTCTCCCTTTTTTAAGTATTTTTTGCAGTAGACACACACACAGCCACCAGACAAATGTAGTGAGTAACTCAGCTTTAAAAGCGAGTTCTTTCAGGGGGGAAATGGCTCCTTAATCTGCCATTTGGTAGGAGCTGGTAGTTTCTCAGCACCAAGTTACACCCTATCGATCTACCTGTGATCGTACAGCTCTTATAGCCCTCCCCATTACCCAACTGATTGTGAACTATTTGAAGCGGCATTTTATGAGGCAGCTGTACACATGGTCTCTGCCAGAGTTGGGCTAGGACACTGTGAGGAGGAGAAGCAACTCAACCAGAAGCGATAGTTCCCGGACCCCAGCTACACACTAAAAATCAGACCCACCATCTCCCTTTAAACAACCGAACCTCACTCTTGTGCCCAAAGTACTTTGCAAACACATGTTCCCAGTTGCCTTCCCAGCACACTGTGGCCCTTTGAATCAACAGCAGCGAGAAGCAGCGCAGACCGAGGGTTTCATTTTGCCAGCAGCCTGCAGCATTAAGAGCGCGCAAGTCGTACACACCTTAAGTTTTAACAGTTGCCATGGCGATGAAAGGAGGCATTACAAAATGCACAAGCTGTTGAACATGTTGCCGGAGCTGAGAGGAAGAGCTAAGAATAAACTTTCGGCTAATTCCCCGTAACGGCGCGCTCCCAGCAGCTGCTGCTCGGCCAGCATCGCTTCCCAGTCAAGCAGCTCGTTAATACGAGGCAGATTGGAGCGGGAGGGTGTTGCCCCACAGAGCTCTCCAGGGGCCAGGTACCTGGCGGCCGCACCGACACTTCCAGCTCAACGGCTGCAAATGGAGGTTTCTAAAGACAGAAAGGACTAATTTTATTATGATGATGATTATTACTATTTAATTCCTCATTTCCGTGGGGCTAACGGATAAGGTCGCACCAGCTGCCAGTGAACAGCCCTTCTTTATTTCAGTGCTGACTGCAAAAGTCCCCTCAGGAGGAAGGGTTAGGTGATCAGCTGGAACAATGGGAAGGGTGTTTGCTTGGTCCTGATGCAGGTAAAGGAGCAGGAGGTTTGACGGGGGTTGAGGATGAATGCCACACTTCATGGTCTTTGTAGCCATGCATGTGCACTCCTGTCCTGCCATACCAAGGGGAAACATGTTCAGGAGGTCCTGGCACCGAGCATAAGGGGCTTTAGGGTTTGTCTTTACACACAGATTATCCCAGACTACCAGAGCATCCCGACACAGATACATAGAATTGGAACGAGGATGAATGAGTGGGTAAATGCCCCAAGTTCTCGCCCAGAAAGCTTCCCTGAGAGACAGATTTTTCCTTTCCCCTGTTCCTCACATCCGTGCACCCACAGCGGCTGATTTCAGGCAGAATTTTCTTACCGGCCGCGGGTTCGGAGTCTGATTTTCTGCCTGGTGAATACCCACTAGATGGCAACATCCCTCGTCCCCTCACCGAGCACTGCAAGAGCCAGATTCCTCTTGGTGCAGGGGTGTGTGTCTGCGCATGGGGTGAGGCGGATGAGATCCAGGGGTCTGGGTGCTATTGTGCGTTGAGATTCCCTAACTGCAAATTAAAACAGAGCTGCAGAATATTCGTTAGCAATTTCGTTGAAAAGAAATTTAAGTGTCAATGGCAAAGCCTGCATTGCCTGCATCTGCTCGGGGGTATTGCTGAGAACCTGTCCAGAAGCAAATTCAGGCCATATAACTCGAGTAAACCCCTCCATTAAGCACATAAAGAGCTATAGTCCCCAAAACAATTTGAGGTCCATACTCCTTGCCCTCCATTCTTCCAAACTTCTTCTGCTGCCTTGTCTTTCTTTCAAGCAGTGTCTTAAACTCGCTTTGATTAGAAGGTTTCTGTGTATATTTACATGTATATAAAGTGTTCATCACCCTTTGAGTGTAAAACACAAAAACGATAGTAAAGGATCCAAGTTTCTTTGTGTGTAGGACATGTGCAACTCCCACACCTCCAGTCTCAGATCCTCCTACACTGTTATTCTCAGTCGTGCATACTCAGATGTACTAGAAACACACCTGAAAACATCCGGGGGAAGAAAACTTGTTGCAACAGACAGAAGAAAGGACGAGATGGAACTTGAAAGAGGAGAAATAAAGTGGATGTGCTTTCCCACTGAGTGCTGTAGAGATCCTGCATTAAAGGGGATAGTGGGATAATATCACCATCTGATGTGACAGCTTATCATGAAGTGGAAAAGGTCAAGTTTTGAGTCTCCCGTGTAGGTCAATATATGGCATGTTTCTTTGAGATATTACCCCAGCCCTGCTGCAGGCGTCCAGTAATGATGTCCTGGGTGATGAAGCACCAGTGATTTGAAGCAAATAACCAAACACTCAGTCCTGAGGCACCCCCAGAATGTGACCTGCTTGACAAACTGATAACCTTCAACGTTTAGCTTTAATCCACCTTCTTAGTTTCAAAGTCAGGGCAGACGTATCTCACATGAGAAAATTAGCCTATCAGCGTGTGTTTGATTTATTTTGCTTGTTTCTGTTCCCTTTTCTTTTGAACTGCAGGGTACAGAACTGTTTTGATATTACAGCTACAAAAACTTCCTCCGTGCACATAGGCAAACAAGAGATTCAAAACACATTCAGCTTTCTAAAAGTCAAACAAGAGATTCAAACCAAATTCAGCTTTTTTAGATGCAAAGAGGAGATCCACATTCAGCTTTTTAAAAGAGGATAAAGTAAGGGAGGTTGGAGAAGGACAGACACAATCATCTCCGTCAAAACTGAGGCTGGGAATGAAAAGCTATAAGATTTGACCTGTTGGCTTTTGCCTTCAAGAAGATTCTACTAGAAAGTGTGACATCCCCCTACAAAAATGAGAAAAAAAGCAGGAAAGTAGGAGAAAAATAAGAGTAGGTTCCTTAAGGCCAGTGAACTAGAGTGTGACTGGCACAGCACGGTTTGTAGCTAGATTGGTTGGAGCACTGTAGTGTGAGGAAGACCATCTACACGACAGGCAAAACCCAGAGGAAATATCCACAGGCAAATACTGGAACTGTGTTTTTGTAATGCTTAAAGCTAATATAATAAGAAGGTCCTCAGCTTCAGTAAGTCATCCCTAACCCTCTGGTGTAGCTCACTGCAGGTCTTACAAGAAACCAGAGACCAGTGATATCTTACCTTGTGCTGACCATTCCCATCTTTAATCAGTAGGTGAAACCTGTGCCATGGCAAATCATAGCCTTACGGGAGCATAGGACACTTTGGCAATGGATTCAGATCATTTTCCTCAAGCTATTTAAGAGCGGCCACTTAGGACATTTGTACACTGAATGGCGAGGGAAATTAACACTGCTGCATATTGGTTATCCACACCTACGCTTGAAACGAACATGTTTCCAATTAAAAGAGAAAGAGACAATTGCTGAAGTCACTTTGGCAGTGAGAACTCTCCAGCTGCCTCTAGATTCCTGAATAAGTGAAATGTTTGACACAGAAGCATATGTTTTTGGCAATGTTGTTTAATCCATGTTTTAAAGGGAAAATTGAAATTCTACAAGGTGTGAAAAAAAGATCATTGGAACATTTTCTGTTTGGAGTGACAGAGACCATGTCACCCTTCCATTCCTGTTCTCTGTAGACTTTCTTTTTGCCTTATAAACAAGCAGAGAGAGAACATGCAGGGTAGGCACATAGGAAGAGAATGCAAAGGTAGTTGCAGCCTCACTTAACAGAATCTCTCTCTGCAAAGTACTGTACAGAGCCTAGAAGAGGAAACGTAATCTCAATTTAAAAAAACCAAAAAATCAGTGACATCACTTATGAAATTAATCCACATCTTTAAAAATTGACTCTTTACACCCATTGTTAAAAATGAAAGAGTTGGGATGTAGAGGGGGGAACATACCCTATAAATAAAAACAGGTTACAGGCAAGGCACAGCTCTGCCCAAAGTCTTATATCTCCCAGCCTAGTGAGACTGTATCTCACTTTAGCAACCCAGAAACTTGAATTTGAGTCTTCTGACACTGCATCCTGCTCTGTACTGTTTTGCTTGAACAGAATGCTAGTCTAGGAAGAGGATCTAAAACACTGTGGTTACTGCACATTTGTCCAGAGTACATTAACATGGAATTTCATAGAATAATTCAGGTTGGAAAAGACCCTTTGGATCATCAAGTCCAACCATCAATCTTATTCTACAAGTGCACCCATAAATCAGATTCCCCAACATTACATCTAAGTGTCTTTTAACTTAAAGTTCTTAAACTTCTCCGTGGATGGTGACTCCACTGCCACCCTTGTTAGCCCACTCCAGTGCCTGAAATTTGGTTCTAGAAACAGCACTCAGGAGTCGTTTACTTTGTAAATTCTACTTTGACTTCACTGAAATGAAAGCATTTTCCCATCTCTCAAAAACTAACATGAATGGATAATTTCAATTTCATGCCACAAAAAATTTCAACAGAGTATTTTCTCAATTAGCAAAGAATAGTAAGAAGATAAAAGAAAAAAAATAATTAAACTAGAAAAACAAAAGCACATTGAAACTATAAAAAGTAAGCAGATATGAAGCATTCCTGCCAATTCCTGCTTAAAATGAAGCACATATTCCCCTTCTTCCCATTCTGTTTCTTAGGCAGTCTTTGCTTCATTATAATGTGTTTTCTTTCGTATTCCATGATGGCTTAGCTTTGTTAACAGCTTTTTGTGAGACAATTTCTCAAAAACTTCTTCAAAGTCCTAATAGATTATGTCAGCAGATCTCCTTTATCCAATATTTATTTGGTGCTTTCAAAGAATTCAGGCAAGTTAAAGAAGCTTGATTTTCCTTAACACAACAGACATTTCTTTGTCTGGAACACGTCATGCTTATCTAGGATTTTTTATAGTACTACATTTAATTATCATTGCAGTCCATTTGCTGAAGTAAGGCTCACTGGTGTGTGATTCCCAGGATCATCCCTAATGTCTTTTTAAAAGACAGATAAAACATCTCCAGTGGATGATGTTAATGAGAGATTGTACATTTCTGTTAGCAGCCCAACTACTTCGTCCTTAAGTTCCCTCAGCATCTGGTCCAGGTGGCTTGTTACCCAGGTTGGAATCTAGCCAGGACAGAGGGGTTAACACCTCTACCCATGAGAAAAGTGCTTTGAAATCTTTAATGGCCAGATGCATCGAGAGCATCAACCTCTTATGTATCTGCTGATGTTCAGCCTTTCCAGGAGCACAGAGCCCCATGCTGGGAAAATATCATGGCTTTCATCTGTGGACTCAAAGGGCAGGATTTTCTTGCAGTTATATAGGCTACAAAACTGATAGAACCATTTCAGCATTTGTATACAAATATGCAGCAATTAGAGTGAATGAATGAAGCTCATTCTATAATTCCACTGAGCACTATAGTGTCATGTAATCAGTTTATTCTACCTGCAACATAAAATTCTACTTAGTTACATGAGTATGTTTTATCAATTATTGATTTATGAACATCTAAGGCTTTCTTCAGTCACCATTTATGCTCTTGGTTTTATCATCTCTGCTGTGCTGTGAGTAGTGTCATTCAGTGGCATAGTCCATACTACTTAAAATTCCACATACTTCAGTAGATTACCCCATTAACCATTATGTTTTCCAGGCTGTATAGATTAAAGTAATTAAACTTGTCCTCAAAGACCTAGCTCTTTGATTATGGGATCATTCTACCGCCTGCAGCACATTTGAGGTGATTTGCAGTAATATTGTCTTTGGGAATTTAGTGACCATATTACACTGACAGCAGTGAGAGCTGGTGGCCTTCGCAAAAAAACAAATTTCATCTATGCCCCATAGAAAACACCTCATAGACACATGTTGGGGCAAGGCAGCAGTGTTATGGAAGCCTGGATGGCTGGAGGAGGCTTTCACTGGCCTGGGTAGACCCCTCAATCAAGGATTTACTGCTTCAGGACATTTTACTGCAATTGTGTTCTGGTTGGAAGTGACTGAAAGAGGTTTTCAGAAGACTTTACTCTGGCCCATGTGAAATGAGTTGGATAGCATCAGCAGGGAGAACAGGTGCCCATATCATACTTAAACCAAAGTAGCCCACTCAACTCTCAGGATAATAACTTCAGCATCAAGGCCAGGCATAAAATGAGAACAGTGACTAAACTGCTTTTCTCTCCTGTAGATGTGTCCCTTCAGGTCAAATGAAGAGATGTTGGCCTGGAAATCTGAGGAAAACTGCATATTTTCTGACTGAGCTTTATCTTTTCTATGGATAAAAGGGAGATTTAAGAATGTCAATCCTGCATCTTTCACTGGCATGAAATTTGCTAAAAAATGTGTAAAGGAGGAAAAAAAAAAAATTGATGCTTGCAGACAGGCTGCTGATGCATTGTGGAGAAAATTTCAAAACCATTCCCTTTAGAAATGATTCATCTTATGTGTCATATATTTTCTCTTCTTCTCTGTACTTTTCCCTTCTTACAAAGGACTGGAAAACAGGATCCTTGCTGCTTAAGAGTTAATCTGCTTTGGCTACCTATTCCTCACCGGCAGTCAATATTCTCCCTCTGTGACAGCCATAGCTATGAATTCATTTATACAGCAGCACTGCCCAGGGGCCCCAGTAGGGATCAGCATTTCATTTATAAGATGCAGCAAAACATAACACTATCCCGTGTTAGTTTTTCTTTTTCTTAATAAACAAAGGATGAAAGAATATGAGTAGTTATTCACATTTTACTGATGGAGAATGGAAAACCAAAGAGATGAAAAGACAGATGAGGAAAACGTTTTAGACAACGTACTGCCACTTAGCCTGCATCCCACGTACTCATTACTCTGACTGCTGCCCAGCTGCTCTTAGAAGGATCTATATATTTCATGGATTCTTAGGGTTTTGACTAAATTTTCCTTGATATATGTGTTTCTGCCATAATCTTACTTCGAGCTGTCCATCATGTACTTCAAAAATCTCAATGGGATTCAAAACCCAAGTTTTCTTTTCTTACCCCATCAATGTGCCTAATGGATTGAGCGGGTCATAAAATAACAATGATACAACTCTTTTACACAAGATCCTGAAAGATACCAGGAAACTGTGTGACTAATTCAGGGTGATGCATTGTTTTGGGGTATTTTTCTTTTGTTCCATGATTTTGTATTGAATCCATAATCTGGAGGTAGGCGTGTGTCCAGATTCACTCAAATGCTGAGAAAGTCAGTGCTATGGTATATTCAGGGAAAACGATTACCCTTTCCTAGAATTCCTGAGTCTATTCAGGACTATTTAAGCACTAGGGACATTCTCAGCAGCTTAGTTGTTGTCATCCATTCTATGAGGCTAAAATAACTCAGCACCATGGACACAAGCTTTTTTTGCTACTTGGCCTCAGCACCAGAAAATAGGTTCAATATACTAATATATTATTATTCACTGATGACATGGTCCTGTGAGTCAGATCAGGAGTGTGATGTCTCACTTCACCCTGTTTACAGAGCATTAGGGATTGGAAGGGACCTCAAAACTCATCTAGTTCAATCCTCCTGCCACAGCAGGCTCCCCTATATCAAGTGACACACAGAAACATGTCCAGGTGCTTTTCAAATGTCTCCAGAGGAGGAGATTCCATAACCTCCCTGGGTAGCCTAATGTAGAGCTTGGTCACCCTCACCATCAAGAAGTTTCTTCTCATAGAAACTAATCATAGAACCTCCAAGCAAGCTCAAGGTCCATTTGTAGGAGAGCATAGGGTAGTCAAGCCTCCAAGACTGCAGACACAGCCAACTGAGGCACTGCATGGGCCACTCTGACATTAATTGTGGTTGGTTTTCTATTAGTCTGCTTATCTGGAAACCTTTAATATCCACCTGGACATGTTCCTATGCCACTTGGTCTAGGGGATCCTGCTCTGGCAGGGGGATTGGACTAGATGATCTTAAGACTTCCCTTCCAACCCTTCCAACACCATTCTGTGTCTCCTTTCCCTGTCCTCTGTCCCTGTTATATTTCCCTGCTTATAGAATTTCTTGTTTTAGCACAGCTGTACATTGTGATGAAGAATAAGATTATACTGCTTTCTCGTTCAAAGAATACCAGTCTTTGAGCCATGGTAAATTTGCATGCTTTCACTGAAATCCACAGGACCATGATTAAATTTGAACTACCGATTAAACCTTTTGCTCAGTTATCACCCAGGTTCTTAGCGCTTTGCAAGATCAAGCTGTAAGGGTTTAATCCAATTACCTTTGCCAAAGGAAGGTTGAACTGTATGTTGCAGGATGAGTAACTCTGTATCAAGATTTCAGAGTCATTAAAATGAAACCCACCTTGTACTACAATTATGCTGAGAACTTTCAAAAAGATACCGGATAAATGTTGCACTCTTGAGAGGTGCTGGAGTGATGGCCCCGGAGGATGAAGTGTTTCACCTCATTCCACAACAGACAAAGAGCAAGTAGCTGCAACACATGCTTTCTGTAAGCTACGCCAAATCAGCAACCCCCGCTTCTGCGACTCAGAGATTTGTTAAGAAATCATTGTTTCCCTTAAGAGAAAATCTCTTCAAACCAAGGTGAGGAAAAAAGATTCGGAGAACAGTCCATCAGCAGTATCCACTCAGTCCCAAATGTGTGCAATATGCAAGCTGGTTTTCTGCTTTCACTCCTTCACTCCCCTGTTTTACCTCTTTCCTGTAAGAAAGAGCTTTGGTCTCCTGTTTAGTGACAGTATGGGTTAGCCAGACAAGATAATTTATTTCACAAAACTACTGTGATCTGGTGACCAAAAAGGCAGCTAAAGCAACATCCTAAAACAGCCTAACACAAGTGCAAGATCTCAGAGAGCTAATAGGAATGTGTGCTGTGACTGCCTTTCTCCCAGCTGGAAAAGAGAGTTACCGTGAGAAAGAGGAGTGTTGTCTGTTTTTCTGCTTATACCTTTTATTTTTTGTCTTTTCTCACTCCCCTGTTTTACGTGTTTTCCTTGCTTTCCCTGAAAGGAAGAAAATTAACACAAGCAGCTATTCTGACCCCTCTCAGTTAACTTCTGTAAGGATGCTTTTTGCTTTTCTGTTCCAAAGAACGTTTCTTACTATCTTTAACACAGTGTCTCTGTGTGCTAAAGCACGATATTCTGTCTAGAGGTTTTTTTTGTGCAGCTAAAAAGGTAATAAAGGATATAGTTAAAGCATCACTTAGTAGTTTAAATTTTCATGTTTCCACTTCTTTTCTTCATCCCCAAAGACTAAGCAGATTAACTCATGGTGCTCAGCTGGGAGTAGTAGTGACATTAAACATAGTTCAGAAAAACACATCAGAAAGTTCCACTAAAGCAGGATTCAGGCTGCAAGTCAGTTGCCTGGCTGCCAAGTGCTCAGTCAGTAGGGTGCATTAACCAAAGTCTATCAGTGCTACTGCCTGCACACTTCATGGCAACGAGCAGATCATACACTGCTGTATGCATTCCTAGGAGGGATGTGAGACTGCAGTGCCTCTGTCAGAGACTAGGTCTGATAAACCCTGGACTGAACATGGCCATCACAGAAATGGCAATGATCTGTTCGGGGTTTTAAAAAGTGTTTTCAAGCATTCAAAACTTGCATGATCCAACTGATTTTTCCCTGAAAACTTCTACTACCTTGTGCCAGAAGAAGACTGTTGAATATTTAGGGGGCCCTACATGAAGGCAAGGGAAGGTCTTTTCAAGCGGGTTTGTACAGATAGGACAAGGAGCAGTGGGTTCAAGCTGGGGAAGGAAAGATTTGTGCTGGGTATCAGAAAAAAGTTCTTCAGTGTGAAGGTGGTTGATGGCTGGAAAGGTCTGCCCGAGGATGTACTGGGGCCCCATCTCTGGAGTCATTTAAGGTCAGTCTTGATGAGGCTTTGAGAAACCTGATCTAGTTAGAAATGTCCCTTTGTAGGGTAGTCGGACTAGATGACTTCTAGAGGTCCCTTCCAGTCTAGAACATTTTATCATTCTGTGATTCTATGCTCTAAGCCGAGAGAAGCTCTGAAGTCCCATAGACCTAGGAGACAGCTGGAATGCACTGCACAATTATGGCAGGTATGGCACATCTGACACAGTTATTACGTATGGGACAGCCATTGACAGAATTGACTGAGTAGGACTACAGATTCTTGTTAAACTAAGAAAAACATTAGGGATCTACAGGACTAGACAAGTTCCAAGCAAGAATCGTGCTTGCACCAAACAAAATTGACACTTTGAGTGAAGGGAACAAGGCTCGCTGCTTCCAGAGCAGGTGTTACTTATGTTCTTCTATATGAACATTAGGAATACAATAGTGCATAGGTCTAACAATGGGAACCTTTTATGCACTTCAATCACATGCATTCAATTTGTGGCCAAGCAGCTGAGCACATATCTTCTGTGATCCTTGGATCCCTTTTAACTCTATGGGTTGGAATCCATCACTTCCTACAATTTTCAAGAGCGAGAATTTGAAAGGTTTATTCTGATCATTAATCAGCCCCTCCAATTAAGCACAATTACACCCTATAATGATAGTTATAATTATTGATTGATTAATCTTTCAACTATTAATTAAGAATCTTAATTAAAGGAGTTTTTTCATGTTATTTAAACTGAAACATGACTAATTATTTTATAATTTACCCAGTATGTGCAAAAACTGCATTAATTCTGTTATGTTTTTTCTGTTTCATTGCTGTATTGAAAAGGCTGGGTTTAGATGTTAAAAAAAATGGCTAATGCCTCCATCTTTGTACAACCAAGCTCCTTTGTCCATCTAGGTTTTCAGAAAGAGCTGAATCTGAAAAAGATCTTAGAGTAGCAGCAACGAACTGGTCTTATGAGATTAAATAGTTAATTTGAAAATCTTGGATTGTACCCACAAACTGTAATAGATATTTGAATTATTCTTTTGCCTGCAAGGTGTGTCACAATAGTAAGTTGAAGAAGCCTGCATGGTAAGCACAATCAAAGCTGTGTTACATGAAGTGTGATGCAAAGTTTGAGTCTCTAAAACTCTTAAGTCTCTGTTGTATTTATTTTTGCTATTACAGACTGAAGTGCAGCTGCAAAGAGTGGATTCGTAAAGATGAGGCACTTAGATATACCCATAGGCTCAACTCTTCCTGTTTAGATGAAAATATGTATAGACTACATGGCAAACTTGTGTAGAGAATCATTATGAGAACTGCTTGTCATTGTTTAACGTAGTCTTCCACTTGTACTTCAACAGGCTGAACTCTGTGCCTCTGTGCTTCAAAAAATCATTGTTTGGAGAAGCCTTTTAGTTCAAAATAACACTTTTTCCTAACACAGGTAGCCTATCTGTTCTATGCTGTAGACATGGTAATGTGTAGGTCTATTAAAAGTGAATCATATAAGGATAAATTTCAAAAAACCTATCATAAAAATTGTAGGTATCTACAACTAGATTAGCGACTCTTTGTATAGTTACTGGGTAGAAGTAAAACATTCTAGGCTGTGATTCATTTCACGCTTAAATAGATCCTTAAAATGTCAGGCAAATGGTTCTCTCGTTCAGCTTATTTTTCTCTGTTGACTATAAAGGGAGGCAAAGATGACTTGTTCAGCTATATAACTCCAAAATTAAGTAAGATCGACCGCTCCCTGTGTGTCCAAATCTTGCACATGGTTTTTAAAATTTTAACTTCAGTCTGTGCCGGAAAATGTCTGTGATGGAATGTACAGAATAACTGAACATTAGGGATTGGAAGGGACCTCAAAAGATCATCTAGTCCAATCCCCCTGCCACAGCAAGGTCACCTAGATCGAGTCACATGGGAACATATCCAGGTGCCTTTTAAAGGTCTCCAGAGAAAGAGACTACACAATCCGCCCTGGGCAGCCCCTTCCAGTGCTTTGTCACCCTCACAGTGAAGAAGTTCCTTCTCATATTTACATGGAACCTCCTATGCTCCAGCTTACATCCATTGCCCCTCACTAGATGACATTGAGAAGAACCTGGCTCTATTCTCCTGACACCCAACTTTCACATATTTATCAACATTAATGAGGTCACCCCTCAGTCTCCTTTCTTCAAAGCTCAAGAGACCCAGATCCCTCAGCCTTTCCTTATCAGGAAGATATTCCACTTTCTTCATCATCTTTGTGGCTCTGTGCTGGACTCTGTCCAGCAGTTCTGTGTCCTTTTTGAACTGAGGGTCCCAAAACGGGACACAAGATTCTAGGTGTGGTCTTGCCAGGGGAGAGGAAATATTAATTTTAAGAGTTGTTACGTTGAACACAAAATGGGATTCTTCTACCCTAAGTAAGAGTAGAAGAATCGTGTTGTATAGTCCAATATAGTACAACTAAACTTGGTAAAAAGGGCGTAAAGACATATGTTCTTTTTATTAGGAAATTAATCAACAGGGCATATTGATTTACAAACTAATAGAGTGTGTTAGAATAGATTCTTCTAACTATAAAACTTCCAGATCGGAGAATGTTATTTTACTTTGAAAGAGTCAAAACAAATTGTACTCTGGTTGTATTTTTTAAAAGCTTTACCAGCACAGAGTAAAAGAAAGTTATGTCATTTCAAGTTAATCCTTTCCCATTTAAAAAACAAAAAAAAAAAAGAAAAGAAAAAAAGCAGCAAAGAAGCTCAAGAGAATCAGTCAATTGCAAGTATGGCAGATGCAGTGGACATACTTCAGTCTATGAGTAATGGGTTTTGTTGATAGCTACACAAGTAAGCTGGAAATTCTCTAAAGCTCATGACATATTTTGAACAATATGTGAACTTAACTGCCAGAAAAGGCTAAAAAATTATGAAACTGTCTGCTTCATAAATTCACTTGTATCAGACCCTGATGTACCTGTCCCAAAACTGGCAGAGATCAATAGAGGAAAAAACCTCTGCAGCAAGGGGATGCTAATCTCAAAAGACAGTCCTGCTGTTTTCTTTAGATTGTGAGAAATCCTGGCTTTGTTTGTGTTTTCTTCTTCTTCTTTTTTTTTTTTGTTTTTAACCTGGCTTTACAGCTGCAGATGGCTAAAGCAGCACCTCGTTGAGGGATGCTGTCTGGTTTAAGTCACCCACTGCTCTGTATCAGCAGTGGGATGAAAACAACTTGGAAGGAAAATTAAAGGCCTGCCTCCTTCAACCAAGTCAGGATGATGTGTGTACAGGAGAGATATTCGTGAATAAATACAATTTGTATTGTATGAAGTGCTGGAAATGACTTTCTGCAGGTTTTCTCAGTAAGATCTTCTGAGTCGTCATCTGAAGTCCATTGTAGCCAACTGAAAGACTCTGCTTTTCTGGGCTGGGACTGTACTTGTCCAAATTGACTGGTATGAGGTTTATATTCTGAAACTACAACAAGTGCATTCTGCAGTGACTTGTAGGCTAAATATCGACACGTTTTCTGTATTATTTGACTAACTTCCGCTGACTTTGTTTTAGTTTGGATGAAGGAAATCTCAGAAGTAGCCTGTACAGTCTTCTCAAAATTTTGAATATTGTTCACCTCTTACCACTAAAAAACCCCAAAGATACCAGCTGCAAACCCATTTATAAACATAAATTCACCTAGAATATAAATAATCTTCTTCCAAACAACCTGTGTAAAAATCTAGAAACTGAAAAGACATCCCTTACGGAATTTTTTTCTTGTTTACCTTCTCTGATTTTAAGCATGGCAAAATATGCTGTCCATGCTAATCTGTCAAATAATGAATATTAATGGCGAGCTTTAAACACTCAAAGAGTATACTACTAAAATAGGGTGTGATTTTAAAATCATTACTGGTTCACCTATAGCCTTGTTAGTCCAAGGCTTAAATTATCTATTCATTTCCTAACACCAGGGACAATAAATATTGGCAATCACTAGTTTGGATGCTTTTTCTATCTCATTCAAATTGTACCACAAGGTGAGTTCTCAGCGATGAACTGAATTTCCCTGAAGTTCACAGAGCTTTCGTTATCAGCATCTCTCCCTAGCACACAGGGCCTCGCGTTGCTCACACAGACAGCACCAAAATGCACTGCAGAGCTTTTAATGCATTCTGAATAGCTCTTGTCATTCAGGATCCTTCATTTCATGTTTCAGATTTTCCCAGGGGGCTTTGATGTTAATCCATTTCACACTTCTAACACATCTGTTCTTCTTCTGGCTTTCTTATCTCTTCTGAGCATTCAAATAAAAAAAAAAAAGAAAAAGAAAAAAGAAAAAAAGTTTTAGCTGTCATTGTGCAGTTTCTGAAGCAAGACTTTAATGATGAAGCACATTCTAGCTAACTTCATTGATACTTGGTTTTAGCCACACAAGGAGCTATGCATGCACAGTATATCCAGAGCTAACTGTTTCCCCATCATTTTGAATTTCTCTTGGCTGTTTATGAAATTAAGGAAACAGCCACCTGCCATGGTCCCTCAGAAGAAGACTGTGTGGACCAATGATTAATTGTAGAACATCAACAGTTCAGTTTTGTAAGAAGAAGCCACTCCTCCCCAGATACATTAATTGAGTGCTAACTGAAGGAACTTGCATGTGGAGGTGTTAATGACACCTTGCTGTGGTCATTTCTGGTTATAACAGGAGTAACCAAAATTCAGTGTTCAGACATTCAATGTAAAATTTCAGACAAGCTACTTTTGCTTCCATCAGAAGGCCAAGATTTAAATTGTAAATTAGTAATATAAATAAGTGACTCAGAATTCATTACTGTTTTCCATCAGAGTAGAAGTGGGATTTATCTCACGTGCCGGTAATAGTCTTATGTATCTAGTCATAACTAGATGCTCGGTCTCACTCTATAGTCAGTGGTAAAATAATGGAAGCTCCGAGAGTGATTCATCCCATCCTAAGATTGCTGTCTAGATAGGCGAGATGAATCACCATCTCTAGGTGTCACTTTGCACTGACACGAAAAGTTTTTGGATGACAGCTTAAACTAAGAGGTTAACATTCAGGTATCTAGAGCCAAGCAATAATAATCCTAACTTGTGATTTTACTCTGGGGAATAAAAGAACTATTATAGATGTCCTTAAGAGTTTCCTTTTTATCCATTTTCCTCCTCATGCCTAGGTAAAGCATTAAGGCTATTAATGATTGTCCCTATTTTTAATAAGAAAATGCACTATTTCATGGTTAAACTTTACAGGAAATGTTCTATTGTACATTCACACCTTATTTGAGGCATGTTTTGTGGAACTGACCAAAACTGGTTGCTTAACAAAAGCACTAACTTAATAACGCTAGAAAAGAATTGTATTCAAAGCATCTCTATAGACAGGAGGTTACCTAATAACATTCTATTGTAGGCCTGTCACTGTCTATGAAAGACATGTATTATCATATAAATGAAAAGACTGCTTTTTTTCCATCATCCATATCCTCACTCCCCCTTAAAAAAAAAAAAAAAGGAAAAGGAAAAGAAAAAGAAAAATTGAAAAAATTGTACAGACCAAAGTCTAACAACAGGAAGTTCTCTGCTAATTCCTACTAAGTCCTGGCAGTACTTAAGTATTTTAAAGTCACATCAGGAGGTAATTAAAAGCAATGCGATTGTAACATCTTATTACTTGATGGTCAATTAAGATAAAAAAGCAGAGTGATCCATATCACAGCTTTTCCATGGGATGATTGCTTCTGGCTTACTTCCTTGTCTGCTGCTGTACCACTATTCCTGCTTAGCATGGGGAAGCTCTTAATCCCAGAACTGCTTGCCTTAATGCTATGAAAAAAACAAGGTGTTCTCATTTGGCTACTGCAGATGGTGGTCTGCAAAGATGCTCAAGACATTAAAGGTGATTTGAGCATTAAAGATGATTTAGGCATTAAAAAGTTAGTCATAAACAGTGCAGTCTCTAGTGAGCAGGGAAGTCAAAGTGTGTGTACAAACACAGAGGTAATGGATCTGCCTAGAAAATCTGATTAATATAACGAAATGTTATTCACATAATCAATCCCATTTTGTTCAAAAGAAATCAGCTTCTCTGAGCAGCAATTACATTAAAGCAAAAAGAACTTTTTTATGATGGAACAATCTTCTGTCAGAAATGCTGATTTTTCAAATGAAAAACTACACCAACAGCAGTTTCATAGCTATTTTCACCAGAAACCTGATAGAGACAATCCCTATGAAGATTTCTGTCATTAGCATTAAAGCACACGGCTGGAATGAAGCACCCTATTTTATCAGAATTAAATGCTTTAATAAGGTCCTGTTGATTTCTTTTAGTCAGAATTTTAATTTTGTGTAGATGTTTGGACTCTTAATTCTGATTTAGGAGAAACAGACTTTTCAAAGCCAGTCAATATCCTGAAGAAAACAAGTGTGGTGGGGGGATTGGACTAGATGATCTTTCGAGGTCCCTTCCAATTCTGAATGTTCTGTGATTCTGTTTCAAGTTTCAATGACGATTGGATGACTCTCCTGACACAGGGTTTCAGACTTAGGACTAGAACTTAGGTATGCTCAGGAAATTTTGAACTGTTGCCCCCAAATATTTTAGAGACCACGTCTAAAAGTAATGAACAGGTTTCCTATCCAAAGACAGATTTTATCATTTGACTTTTTATTTCACCCCAAACTGACACAAAGAAGATCAAAAGGCATTCTACATTAATCTCAGTGTATATATGTAGATACATAGTATTAAGAATCTATATATATGTGTGTATATATGTAGATACATAATATTAAGTATGCATATATATGTAGATACATAATATTAAGAATGTATATATGTGTATGTATGTAGATATATAATATTAAGAACTGCAAAAAAGAAAGCAAATACATAGGAAAACAATGTGCAGCCAGTTATTGTTGACTCAACCAGGAAAATGGTTTTTAATTTGTTGTATGCAGTCAAAATCCTCCGCATTACTTTTATCTGAGACAGAAGCAGTCTGAGAGAGATGATTTAGCTGCTTTGTCCCCTTTTTTTCACTATGTCAAGTGTAATTTTGCAACCAAAGTGAATTTTTATCTCCATTCATAACTGAGCTCCTGGTAGAATACAGTTCTCATCGTATTTTATTGGTAAACTCAGACGATGGGGAT
Organism: Phoeniculus purpureus; assembly: GCA_028565055.1. Taxonomy (NCBI): domain Eukaryota; kingdom Metazoa; phylum Chordata; class Aves; order Bucerotiformes; family Phoeniculidae; genus Phoeniculus; species Phoeniculus purpureus. Next base: position 2,976,214 of record JAOXOE010000874.1, read on the forward strand.
ACTGAGATGGAGTCCATCAGAGAGGCCTGATTAGAACTGGAAGGAGGGTGGCAGGTAGTCAGCCTCCCAGCAGATAAAGCAGTAATAAATGATGTTCTTAACTTCGGTTTGATCACACAAACCGATTTGATATGAATGTTTCTGTGCTGTAATGAAACAGTCTGAGCTGATTTTTCCTATAGGAAATGAGGAATTTTCGACATTTTGTCCTGATGTCTTTAAGGTGATAATTGCTTGCTATGGCTGTTAGATAACAGACTTGCTAGTCAAGTGTCAGAAATGTCTGCTTTGAAGCAATGTTCTTCATGCGGTAGACGGCGTGTTTGTATGGAGCTTAGTGTTAAGTGTCTGAATTGCAAGTAGTTTTTCCTTAACACATCTCAAAGGACACTGGAATTCATCACAGACTAAAAAATGCCACAAAGACCAAGACTGGGGTTTTTCCATTTGGCTTCATCTTCTACTGTATGCTACCAGTGTTCTTTCATGACCTCCACTTTCTTCTTTCCTTTCACATTCACATGCTTCAGTTCTGTATTTGCTACCTACAGCAGGCTCACTGACAAGATTTTCAAGAATCCTCTATCAGCTGGATATTGATCACGATCTGCATTTTGGAAGCCATCTAAGAACAAATGCACACACTTACAAAACCCCACTCCACTCAAAACCCCCCAGATTTAAACCCTTCTCAAAGCAGAACAACTCTTCCAGACAATAAAATCACAGAATCATAGAATGTATAGGGTTGGAACGGAATGCCAAAGGTCATCTAGTCCAATCCTCCTACAACAAACAGGGACATCTCTAACTAGAGTACATTTCTGAGCCCCATCCAGGTGACTCTGAATGCGTTGAGGGATGGGCCTCCACCACCTATCTAGGCCACCTGTTCAAAGATCCACCATGCTCATTTAAAATAACTCCTAATTTCCAGCCTAAATCTACCTTTTTCTATCTTAAAACCTTTACCCCTTGTCCTGTCATTGCATGGCCCTGTGAACAGTTCTTCTCCAGGTTTCTTGTAGGCCCTTGTCAAGAATTGGAAGGTGGCTATAAGATGAGGAGGTTGCTCTTTGAATCTGGCACCCTGCAGACAGAGAAAGTGTGGTTGAACTGAATTTAAAGGCCACCCTTTTCTGAGTTTAAGAAAGTCGTAAGAGTTAAGAAGCTGGCATAGGTGGGACAACTGCCACCAGATGCTGTGAAGGCAAAGGTTGTAGAGAGGAGAAGGATAGAGGTACATATTTTAAAAGGACATTTCATCCTTTGATGAGATTTCATCGTGTATGGTCTGTTACTAAAAAATTAGGACATGGATTATTGTCCTATTCATTTCACCCTGTTTCGTGGAACATTGTTCTATAAAAATAAGTTACTGTTATTATCATGATAAATAAAGGACAGATCTGAGCAGCACTATAAATTTTGGTAGTGTTAGATCTATTGCATGAGTCTAAATGGATGTTTTTGTCATGGTTATCTATTTCCTTGACCACTCTTTTCAAAGAATTAAGGGTGTAGAATTTTAATATTCAAATAAACTGCATTTTGCAGCATAATTTCTTCAGTATTTGGAAACTCAGCAGTGCTAATAATAATGATCGTGCCAAAATATAAACACTTGCCATAAATAACTGTTACTAGACAAAACACAGAACTTAGATCATTTCTTAATTCCTCCTCTTTTATCCTTGTTCAGTGAGCTGTTGGATTATGGTGAGAACGAAGACCCTGAAAATTCTGACCTCCTAAATGATACAGAAATTGAAATGGAATCAGAGAAATTTAAAAAAAAAAACCCCAAAACCAAACACTCCAACTTAAATGTTTAAAAGAATTAAAGTTATGGACTAGAAAAACTTTTTGAGAAATAATTCAGAAATTACACTGACCACAACACAGAAAAGAAGTAACATGGAGCATTTTTATTCACAGTGAAGGAATAATCTCTGGACTGAGATACTCATATCTCTAGGGGATGATGGAAAGCAAATGAAACATATTCTATAATAGAATAGGGACTGAATAAAGTGGAAAACCCACAAATGTGGGTCAGAGAATCAGTATTCCACTGCATGGGTCACTGACCAGAGTTATTTTCAAAGAAGTAAAACAAAAACAAACAATAAAATCCTGACAAGTACCTGGAAAATCTTCATAGAAGAATTAATACGATTATCCAAACTAAATTTTAACTATGTGGTCTGGCTAGATTTGACCCTTTCCCAGGATTCTAGTCCAGAAGACAAATAGGAAAATTTGCTAGGAATAATTTTAAACAAACTGGTTATATCTGATTTAAGTTGGAGGAAAGAGTGGAAGTCATTTGGATTGGCAAGAAAAGGCAGAGTCATCCAAACCAATGGCTTCAAAGGTGAAGTAGAATTTGTTTAGCTGTACCTTACACTGCCAAGGGCTTTGTGAGTATTATATCTATATTCTTATCAAAATAAATAAAAAGCAACCACATGGTCCAAGATAGACAAAACTCCTCACTGTGTTATTCATTAACATGGTGTCTGTTGCTCTGTCCTCACAATATCAAACCCACTTGCATGCTGTTAATACCCATATCTTTTCAATCCCCATATCTTTTCAATTCTTATACTTAGAGCTATCCACTCCTCTTCAACAAGCATCCAGAAAAAAAGGGTCTTGTTCTTGGATGCTTCATGACAGAAGTCAGCTCAACTACTTTCACGTGCTACTCAGGTAGAGTATGAAACGTGCAGCATAAGAAAAATATGTTCTGAAACATTTTGTAGATGAAAACACCCTTTCTCACCTTGCTAAAACAGATGTCTGAAGTTTTAGGATCCTTTCCTCTTTTTTATCCTCAGAACGTTACTCCAAGTGTATGTGAAATATTGTGTTGTCAGAAGAACCACGTACCTCATCTAAATTAGCTGTTTTAAGCTGGAAGTTGAAACAGATGACTTCAAATGTCCATTCCAACCAAAATCGTTGTGGTCCTAAGGTTATTGTTCAGTATTGCTATCGGAGATTAAAAAAAGAAAGTCTAGACTTAAACAGTCATGTTTCATGACGTGCAGTCTGCTTCTGATCCAAATGTGTTCAGTGTTCATTATACAAAGTCATAATGGCATAGGGAGGTAACTCAGAAAAGAAGAAGGATATATAACTGAGATTACAGTTACACAGGTAACATAGCCACCTTTGAAAATTGAATAAGCAGAGCTGGAGACAGCTTTGAATAGAAACAACAAATGCGAGAGGCATGTATTCTATTTTAACATACATCTCCACTGCATAATAAAAAGCTTCTTTGAATGATCTGTGGTGCCTAGAAGCGGGTGGAAGGCTGAACGACTCGCTTAAAGTTTATCTGAATAATCCAGAAATAACATAATGTGGAAGTCTTTACTTTAGAAATAATTACTTGAGGATACTTTTGAGAGAGGGTGCTTTTTTTTTTCCTTTTCCTTTTCTTTTTGGAGGTCTATTCTTTCATTGGCATGTATTATTTTGTTCATGAAATCAATAGAGGCTATGCTGATATTTTAATTACTGATCAAAAAACGAGGGCAGGAACAGCCAATGAATATAAGCAAAAAACTTTCTCTATGAATAAAATACAAAAAAACCCCAAGTGAACCAGTTTTAAACTGTTTGCCCTGTATTTTTTTTTTCCCCAAACAGAGGCTCAATTCTTCACATAATAAAATGAATAGCACACACTAAGCATTGAACAAATAGGTCTGTAATTATACTACGGGGTCTTGGTGACACTGATAAAACATTCACCATCACCCTCTCATTGGAATTAGGCTAATTATGTACATAGTTGGGTGTCCATTAATCCTATTATTATTATTATTTAACAGTATTATTCATAATTCAAGTTTTCCTTCCTTTAATTTCAGCCCTGTAACAAACGAGAACGTTCCATGCTTAATTAACAGCCAAAAGCTTGAAAGTACAGTATAATGGGACATTATGGGGGCTCTATAGTGAGTTAATGACATAGCAACCAGCTAATGAGAATGAGGAATTTTTACAATGGCATTCTGAAATGAACAGCACAAAAGCACAAGATGTGTGAAATAACATCTTTGCCCATATCCTTACTTAGACTTTAGGATACTTTAAGATAGACTTCAGGACCATATCCTGTACTCCTCAGAGAAACAAGATAATCTAACAGTGGTTTTCTTTAGTAGGAGGAAAGTCAGCTTAGTAAACCTCCTGCTCCTGCATTACCATTCTCGGTCTCTCTAGAAGTTATTCTCTTGGACCAAAATCTCTCTCATACCAGGGAATAAAAGCAGGGACAGGAGAGAAGGAAAAGACAAGACGAGAAGAGTCCTAAATAAGTCATACTTTGATAAAACAGCCTTTCATTCTGGGTTGTATTAAACTGGCTAGAAGGACAGCAATCTTCCCTAAACACCAGGAAAAGATGACCTCTGAAGAAGGGAGCTTTACTGAACCCATCACAAGACTTGTATTTAAGGACCCCAGATTTTATTCTTGTTCAGGTTCAAGTTCACTGAGCAGTATTCCAGAGATCTGTGTACTCCGTCCTCACATGCTGCCAGAAGGTGTTATGAAGACTGCCTCTCACAAGGGTTCTATGGAGGACAGTGAAGAAGGATTTTGGGGTAACCGATCATTTTCTGACTGCATAACAATTATTTTTCACAGTGTTAGTGCTACTGCAGTTCAACCTAAATAAAGTTTATTGAAGTAACCAAAGTTTTACATTAATTGATTACAGTAACAAACACAGAATACTCTCTATTTTACCTAACTTTGTGGAGCCTGAACTATTAATTAAATCTTTCATCTGGGAATACTCCTGTGTGCTTATTTAGAACAGCCACAGTTGAAATCAGCCCAAGATATTTCTACACAGCAGACGAAATTACTTACTTTCCATAAGTGCTTCTCCTTCCTTTGACTCAAAATGAGTGTTTTAATTCCATGTTTTACATCAGCAACTTAAATTTGAGATGTCTTTGTGTAAACTGTTTGAATTATCCCCCCACAACTACCTGATTTTGAAACTACTTTAGAAGGGTTAATTTAGACTCTTACTACCACTGGATAAAAGTAGATGTGACTTTAGCTCCCAGATGATGGTCCTTCATGTGTGCAAAGCCCTGCAGGAAGCAGCAGTCATCATGTCAAAGCCAGGCTCTGTTGCATCATTTCTAACTGTATTTGCAGAAGCCACGGATTTCCAGACCTGCTCCTTTATCCAAATGTTGGACCGTGAATACAGCTCTGACTCCAGACACATCAAAACTGTGTCTTTCTAAGTGAAGCTGAATTACATATGTTACTTCACACAGGAGAGGGATAATATCATAGAGTCATAGAATCATTAGGGATTGGAAGTGACCTCAAAAGATCATCTAGTCCAATCCCCCTGCCACAGGAGGATCATGTAATTCTCACGCTTCTTCCCCAATAATATGTGGAATAAATAGGCAGAAAAGAGATTAATATGCAATTGCATAAACACACAAGTGCAAAGAATTATTGCCTCATCTTTTTGGGGGAGCAAAGGTGAGCAGAGTGTTTTAACATACAAATAAAGCTAAACAAGAGAAAGTAAAAGGCACATCAAAGAGCATATCATAGTGTGTCTATTGAAGAACATATGCCATCTCCTTACAGAGAGGAGAAAGACACTACAGAGGGAAAAAACATGTTGGCTTTTTCCTGTTTGGTGCTGTTTTTCTTGTCTTACTGCCATTTATTTTGGTAATTACATTTTTCCTTTCAAATACATACACTTGGTTTAGATCTGAGGTGAACATGGGAAAGACTGATTCTGATTTGCTATAAAAGCCTGACACAATAAAAAAGCTAATAGTTTACATTTGACAACTTAACCCTAAAAACCAAAATAAAGTGAAATAATTTCTTATTCAGGTGTTACTGGTCCCAGACATATTTTGAATCAAGAGAAAAAGAATTACTGCCTTTCTCATTCCCTTTGTGTAAAACAGACATGAAAACTAAATAACTGGGCATGCCATGCCAAACACTCATAAATCAAATCTGCCCCCAAATAAGCAGTATTCATAATAAAGATATGCAAATAGCATTGACAGAAGCCATGCAAATCATTTCACAAGTAAATCAGGGTAAGTGGGCAGTAATAAATTCCAGTTTGACTGGAACAGCAGAAATTTAGATGAATTAGTGAAAGGTGGGAATGTTTTACAAGCAGGTGGAAATAATCATTTGATCAAGTGCAACTGGACACTGTAAATTATTCCATCCTTTACTTCAGGATGAGACACGCATGTGGTATTAACTCCTTCCGCATTTGTTCATTTAAATCTTTTGAGTGAGGATAAGAAATCTGCGCAAATGTCAAACCATGAAATAGAATAGAAGCCTAATGCAGTAACTATTATAACTGGGGAAAAATCCTGTTCATTATTGTGGAGGTTAGATGAATCTTCCTCCATAATTCCTACAGAAGAGACTTTAAGTTAAGGTGTAAACTCCCATCTTCTCTACTAAATATCAATGTGTTTCCTGTCTGCAGTATATCAGAAAAAGAGAAGCTTGAGGAACACAAGCGTGCCTGTGATCAACAAAAGAGAGGATCATTTGCTGTCTCTTTGGACAACACTCGTGCTATGCTAATGCTTGTATCTGATGTGTAGGAACGAGAGTAACGTACCACGTTAGAAACTGGAAGAGATAAAAGAGAACCTCCTTCTCTGGAGATGTTTTAAACCAACCTGGATATGTTCCTTTGTGACTTGGTCTAGAGGATCCTACTCTGGTGGGGGGATTGGACTAGATCTTTCGAGATCCCTTCCAAATCCTAATGCTCTGTGATTCTGTGAGACATTTGAATGAAGAAGTATCTTGAGTTTTAACCTCAGCAAGGCTCATGCACCCAAGCCCTAGGCTGAACTCTGGCTTCTCACACACAGACCATTAACGTCTGTTAATATTCTTTGTACACAACTCTGTGTTTGGTGTGCACATCTTCTTCATATATTGCAAATGGCAAAATAGGAAAGACTGTAGCCAGCAATGTAAATTGTGAGGTTCCAAATTATGCAACTGGATCCTTACTTGCACAACTACAGTGGAGCCAAAGACTAGTGTCTAGCTATTTGTCTACAGTTTATAGCACAGTTTTTGAAGTTACTCATCAAAACAGGAGTATTAATTAGCTACCCCATTAAAAATTCTGTAGGGAAGTTTTAAGTGTTAAATTAAACCTCTCAAAGAAGACGACAGTCCTTCCTTCAGAAAAGATTCAGTCTAAGGCAGCAAAACTTTGTCAGAGCTTCATTTCTCCTGTGTCCTCAGCTCCTTCCCAGCTGGAAAGATAATTTTTCACTAGCTTCTTTTTTTTTTTTTCCTCTCTGTACCTTTTTTTTTTTTATGAGGCACAAACTTTAGTCTAATTTCTTAGGTGACTGAGATGCTAATCAAGCAACTCAAGACTGAGAGGCTAGTGAAAATAATCAAATGTGAAACTGTCCAGGGGAAACACTCCACTTTGAAGTAAAAGAGAGGAAATTGTCATTTTGAAGCCACTAGAGACAGCCTTCCTGTTACAAAGAAGACCCTGGGGAGTCACTACCTGATTTGCTCTTAGTCAGGCTGGCATCTCAGTGACAGGGCAATTGTAATTAGGATGAATAAAATGAGAGATGTGCCAGCTCCCCAATTTGTAATTCAGCGAGAGACATTAAAGACACAGCATTTTGTTTAATTTTTTGAAGAATCAGGCACTGTGCTAACAGGTAGCTGGACTTACCCCTATGGGGATGACTTACATAAAGTCTGAATCTATCTCCATGCAGAGACCAATTATGATACAGGCAAGGGAGCCCAGATGGTTATGTTCTTCTTGTTGGAATTTTAGGAAAAGTTAAGAGAGAAATAGGGGTGTTGGGATTTTTTTTCTTTCCCTCTGTGCTCCATTATGTGAGAGGAAAACAATGGAGTTTCACTGAGGTAACAGCCATCAGAATCTGATCTTTCATCTTTTCATGTGGATAATGAAAACTGCAGAGTACAGATGCATCAAAGACAGTTCTTGCCTTTGCCATTAGAATTGGTATTTCCAAAAAAAACCCACCTGTTTTCGATATAATTTTCTGGGTTTTTACAAATCGTAAAAATAACAGTTACAGAGCATGTTAGAAGTTATATATGCAAACACAGAGAAGTCCATGTGCAAGAACAGAAAGACATTCAAAACCTAAAAGTCATAAGTGACACTAATAGAAAAACGTGCACAACAGAAATGTTTTATGTCAGTTGCCATCTCCAAATATTAACTAAAATCTCAGATAGAAAGAGCATCCTCTTCGAAAAAACCACCCCCCCGAACAACCAAGCAGAAAAACCTCATCCTGGTGTAGGGATTGTAAAGAGTAAGTGAGGACAGTTACGAAATAATCAGTTGGTGGCTTTACATATGAAGAAACATAGATCCCCAGAGGCTGAGCTCTGGCTTTGACTCTCATTCAATAGCCACCAGCACATATCAAGTACCCTGTGAAAGAGACAACCAGGGAGTGATAAGGATGCGGCATATCATTTCAGCACTTTGTTTCTGTGAGTTGAAAAAAGGCCCTGAATATGAATGCAATTCAAAGCTAGGAAAGACTCCTTTTGTATAAATTTGAATGCTACACTTGGGCACTGAAACATGCTGCTATATAGCAGACATACAGGTTTTTTTCCTTTCCAAGAGTTGTATTTTAGAAGTAGAGGCAAAAGTTCCAGAAACCTGGAGAAAACTTGTATTTGAATGATTTTTTTTTTGTATGGTTGGCTGACCCTTGGAAATCTACAGGCACTCTACTTGTGTCTTCAGACTTCTTTTCAGAAAAAAATAAGCCAAGCTTAAATTCAAGTGGCCATTGGTGCTGCAGAGACCACAATTCCAACACAATCATAGAAACATAAGGCTAGGCTGGATGAGGCTCTGGCCAGCCTTATCTAGAGTGGGATGTCCCTGCCCATGGCAGAGGGATTGGACTAGATGATCTTTCCTTGTCTATAATAGGTCAAAACAGTTAATAAAACTTTAACCATGTTCTGCCAGGGAGCTTAAAACTTGGCAATATCTAATATGTAGTAGTACCTGAACCTCATCCTAGGGAAGTTTCTGCCTGTACTGTTGGCTGAAGCAAGTTTGAAAGCAGGGAGGTGAAGATACAGCCTTACAGTGATTAGACTCTCTGGTAGTTCTGCATCTATAACTTAGCTGGCCTGTCAGGGTTACCTGAACATTTCTCTTTCGTGGGGCTATCACTCCACTTCATACCACAGCCATTAAATTCTCTTGATAATACAGTTCTTCAAAGAGAGGAATGTCGAGCTTCTGCATTATGGCTTTCTGCATTATTTCACCTTTCTGGTAAAAACTGAGAAAAAAGACTTCTCTGAACACTCTAAAACCTGCCTGGACATGTTCCTGTGCGGCTTGATCTGGGTGACCTTGCTGTGGCTAAGTGATTGGACTAGATGATCTCTTGGGGTCCCTTCCAATCTGTAATGTTCTGTGATTCTTTCTATAAGCTATTTACCTGTCCTATCTATCTATCTATCTATCTATCTACCTACCTACCTACCCACCCACCCATCATCTATCCATCCAGTTTATCCTTGCCACAGGAAACTAACAATCATATACTCTGACATTCAGTCTAACAAGTGCTGTTACAAGACACTAGTGTCATCATCATTACACTGGGGAGTACAAAACCAATACAAAAAAGCTGGGTCCCTGTGCAGGACATCCCCAGAGTCTTAAAGGGAAAGAAGAGTAGAAGATTTTTGCCTTTTGAGGGGAAAGAAAATGACATTTTGCATTTAAGCAAATGAAAAGATAACTAGGAGGTAAATCAGATGATTTCTATTAACAACAGAGGATAAAGGAAAGCTCCTTGGCTATCATCTCTCAGCCCCAAATGAATAATTCTCTTTGTAATATAATCGTTTGAGACTTCTCAGTCTGAAAACCAAGATTTTGAGACATTAGAGAAAAAAGTTTTTTACTTCTAGTTTGGTGTCCCACCATTACCTCATTCTTCAGAAAGCAATCAGGCTGGATAAAGTCCCCCGGCAATATCCTGAGCTCTCTGTTGTAAAATCTCCCCAGTCTTGCCGCCCCATTTCAATCAGCTGAATCCTAGCAACGGTTTTGTTTCCAGTTTTTACCAACAGCATGTTTAGCTTTTCCACTGGAACAAGGTCTCGTGGCTCTCTTTAATAGCCCAGCAACACAAAAGTCTGAAATCTGTTACAGGGTTGATGAGAAGTAGTAATAATAGCACATAAATAAATAAATAAAGCATTGCAAATTACTGTTAGTCAAAGAAGCTACCGAGAAAAAGAGGTCTTATATGAATACATCCATGGAAACTAGTGAGTATTTAGGACTCTTTTAATGAGCAAAAGGACAAGCTAATGACGGCTGGAAAGTAATGGGAACATTGAATTCAATACAAATCATTGTGTTCAAATGAAACCCTTTTTGTACAAAACATTCTAAGAAATCAGTAAATAAAAGAAAAATCTTGTTAATAACACTAGACAATGAGAAAACTCCAGAAAAAGACTTGTCAGACTTTAAATAACAGTATTTAAATTCCTGGATGTGAGTAGTTCTGGGTATTGCAAGGAATAATCAGCTAGGCTAGGGAGGAAGTATTAAAATAGTTTAAAGAAGAGGTGGCTGACTGGCTTCCTAAGTGAAACAAAATGGGCACATGGGTGCTAAACTTGCATGCTTGACAGGTGTAGGTGACATATACATGCAGTGCTAAGTCATTAAAGAACCATGAGAGACATTTTCATTAGAATTGGGATAAGTAGACAGGAGCTAGCACTTCCTTCCATGTGAGCCACAGGGTGCCAGAAGTTGACTTGTGCCTATAAAGGCACATACCCTTCTGCCCACTTCTGCGGCTGCCCAGGAGTTTGAAGGTACATTTAGAATGCATCCAAGTGGAAGGGTGACTGACTAGTCCAAGTTAGCTTCTCCATAACATTTGCAATACTAATTGAAGTGTAAGGCTGTGGCCAAAATTCACTTTGCATTCATGTTACACCAGCCTGCTTCTGAGTGTAGCTTTGAGTCCACACCTAGGAAATTTGGTGAAACTTCAGGTTCCAAAAAGATGGAAAAACTTCAAGCCCTCACTAAAAAAACCAGAACCTACTTGCAATATGGATATGGAGCCTGTCTTGGCAATCTGTGCATTTTCTCCTGGGGTCTGACAGAATCACATGAGCTCAGGATACCTCCGGGAACAAAAATACCCTGTGGTAGAAGAGGAGATTGGATCTGTAATGAGGATGAACTTAGGGAGCCAATGGATAAGTTACACACAGATAGAGAGTACAGCTGTGGGATCACACCAAGCCTGGTTCTTGGCCCAGAACAGCAAAGTCAATGTAGACAAGCATAAACACTACCCACTGCCTTATTCAGAGAAGCCAGCCTGTAAAAGTAATCCATTCTGTAGGGGATTACACCTGTGTACTAAGGCATGAGGATGAAAAGCTTTGCACTATTTGAATACAAATCTAGTTATTGTGTGCCCAGACTAGATACAGAACCGAGTTACTAATGTGCTTAAATTTCAGGCTCCTGATTCCAATCAGATAAATCAGCTCTTTTTCAAAGTATAAGAGAATAGGCTCATTTTCACCCCTGGCATAAGAACATGCAGGGGCGTAACGAATCTGGATCCCGGTAGAGCTGGAAAATTCTGTGAAATATCTGATAAATATTTGTTCAAATGCTTTGGGCCTTGACCCAACAAAGCATGTGTACAGATGAAAAGCAGATGAGTACTCCCAGCAAAATGAAATGAGTATCTGCAGAATTATTCACAGGTTGAAATCAAGCATACACCGAAACATTTCCCTGGGTGACTGCGGTTTATGGGTGGTCTGAGCTTGGGCTTTAAGACCAGAACTATTAGTATAACTTATTTCACACAGAGAGGAATCATCGCTATTGTTGTTATTGCTGATAGTCTGCAGCCCTTACAGTGGATGCACTCGGACTTTTATAATGTTTTCCCTTGATCCTAGCAAGGCTGGTTCCCATTCCCCTGTATCACAAAGCTGGCACAACTGCACGTACAGCGGGCTCTTATGTTGGTAGTTCAGTAACAGAAACATATAAAACAGAAATGCATAAATAACAGTAACAAAATCCTTCTGGAACATCCCCACCAAACATGGAGGGTGCTCTGTCGTGTCCTTTCACTTCTCAGAAAGAGTAAAACAACCATCAGAAAGAAGCAGGCAAGACTGAACGCACGAAACTGCATCAATACGTGGAGACACAAAACAAAGCAAAGTTCAGACTGTCTGAAAGGACTGAAAGAGGTCTCTAAACTGAGAAGAGTAGTGGATGAGTATATATTTTCTCTCATGGCACAAAAATTATAGATAATGATACAGAATTATCAGATGGAGGGTTCTGAAAGCAAACAAAGGAAAGCACTTTTACATAAAAAGGAACTAATGGTGCAACTTGTTGCCACAGTAACTTGTGGATGCCAACAGCATCAAGCGGATTTGAAAGATGATGAGACAAATTAATGAAAAGAAAGTGTTTTGTAAAGGATAGACAAGGATGTAAACACTCAAGGCTGTCAAGGCTCTTAGACAACTGAAGATGGGGAATATTAATCTGTACACATTCCGTTTCCAGACTCTTCCAGGTCATTGCTAACCCACCTGGACCTGTTCCTGTGTGACTTGGTCTAGGTGATCCTGCTCTGGCAGGGGGATTGGACTAGATGAGCTTTTGAGGTCCCTTCCAATCCCCAATGTTCTGTGATTCTGTGATATCAGTGCAGCTTACAAATTGTAGAAAACACTGGTGATGGGTGAAAACACTGTGATTCTGTGATTGCTTATAGGATACTGGGCTAGGTGGCAGGAGGGTTTAAATCCCAAGACAGGTATGGAAACATGATTTGGCCTTGGCAGGCCAACATGGATGGACTTTGTCAGTCCCATGCAGCTCTGCCTGCAGCACCTTCATTTTTTGTGTTCCTTCACGTATTCTGTGAGTTCACATGTACAGTGCAAATAGGTCAGGCTAAAATGCAATCCTTTGATTATTTTTTGTTTAGCACAAGTGGAATTGGAAAGGGAAAGAGCTTCTGGCACTAGATGGTATTTGAGCATGGTTAACCAGAAAAGTCCTACAGGGAACCCTCTTTGAGGACCCTGCCACCAGCCATGGCTTGGCTCTACCCTCCTGCTTCCTATCTCTTGCTTTATGGCCACCTACACACAGGCAAAGGTATGAAAAAATACAGAAGTTTGCTCTATTGACAAAAAAGAAAGGGTGCAGTGGCTATCCAAATGCTCAACTGCCTAGGCAGAACTTCTACTTAGGTTTGGTGGACCTCAGTTTTCCTTTCAAGCAACTCAGTTTTCCACAGGTGCCAAATTAGGAGCTACCTGAGAAATCGAAGCCTGCTAAACTTCTTAGCCTGTCAGAACTTGACAGTATAAAAGATTAGTGTTTACATTTGTAAAGTCATCTGTGTGCCGTTTCACATCCAAAATCGTCATGCTCACCTGACCTTTTGTGCCTTTTGGTTCACATCGGGGAGGAAAACATCACCCAGAAAAACCTCTGTGAAGTGAACTTCTACAGTCAAACGGCCCTCTCTTGCAAACATCTGAGAGCCTTCCAGTCTCCTTAGTTGTGATTAATGGGTCTAGTCATGTGTGTAAAGTTATTAACAGAAATATTCATAGAACCAGATACTAAACCAATGAGGAATGAATTAACAGGTTAAAATGGGTGTACAGACCTGATCAGGTTATGCTCCAGCTTAACTTCTTTGTAGTCACCTAAATTATTTCTTTATAGCCTATAAAGACAAAACAAGCCCATGCAGAAAACCTCACAGCTGACAATCTTCTCTGGATGATTGCTGGGTTTTTTCTTCTCCTTGCCTGGGGAGGTGAGTGGGACTGTCAGTACATGGCACTTTCTCTTTCCTGCTCTTTTTCTCTTCTATTTTTTTTCCCTGCTCGGTTCTCATTGTCAGATCTCAGCTCCTTACGACAGGATTATCCATCTGCTCTGGTGTGCAGTTCCTCCATGACTCTGTTCTCTATCCCAGAGGGTTGTGGGATCCCTGCTGCACGCAGGGCAAATGTCTCCATCACTTCCTTGTCCAGTGTTATCTCTTCCTACTCCGGTATTCTGGAGCATATCTCTTCATTCTCCAGGCTGCTTCTCACTCCAGCTTTTCCTTCCTTCTCCTCTTATCTGTCTAGAATTGTTTCCATTTCAGAAACCTGTTTTTCCGGAAGCACCTCCAGCACTGCTGAAAGGCTCAGCCATGCCCTGCAGTGGGGCTCTTGCAGAAGCAGCTGGTACAGGGCAGGTCTTAGACTCACAGATGTCACTCTTGCAGCACCCCTGGTTGCCAGCACCAGGTCACAGACACCCAATATTGCTCTGAATGTTGATGTTCACTGAAATGGTGAGGAAATGTCACAGAAATCCGAAGCAGAGCATCACAAAGGGGAAGTGTGTTAGGAAACACGGCCATGGCGGGCTATGTCCACCCTGTGGGGACAGATGGCATGTCCACTCCATGGGCATGGAAAAGGGTATGTCCTCTGACATGGAACGAAATAAAAGCAATGTGCCATCTCACACACCCTGCAAGGCAAATTACACACTTTTGCTTCAGGGTAGATGTTGAACATAGAGATAATCTACCAGTGGGAGTTTCTCAGCATGGCCACAGAGATGGTTTGAACTTTGCCATCACACTTAGGTTTTTGGCTGAGGTACTAAACAGGCTCTGGAAGCAGCTGTCCCTACAGGGATACACCCATCCACTACTTTTGAGGAAACTGGTAGTCTCAGACAGAAATTATCATTACAGAGACCACTGGTGTGATTGCTCGAGCAAATTTGGAGTGAGTTTGCTGCTCCCCATGTCAGCTGCAGTCTTAAACATGTGGGATGGTGGTGCCTTTGTTGATGTGGGTGTCTCTGGTGAAGCTGCCTTCTCTGAGATTAGACAGTATCCCCCTGCCTTCATTAACCAGTCCCTGTTTCACATCTGGGTGATAGGGAACACAGTGCACTCCACATCTTGCTTAGGGGATACATGAAAATGGATCAGCCTTTCCTGTGTTTGTCAACAAGGTCAAGAGAGGACATTGTGCTTTACACTTCAGCAGAAAACATACAGTTTTAAACATGAAAAAATGTTTTAAAGAGCCTAACAGGAACAGTTCAGGCAACGGAATAAGATGCCAGAAGAACTTGTGTAAATGAGGAAATAATATTCAAGGCAGGATGTGAAACACAATTATTAGGGATGGAAAAAGTCTATGAAATCAATCCTGTCACTGTGCAGGGGGATGGGGTAGCTGGCCAGAGGTCTCTGTTCCAGCCTTAATAAATGGGTATGGGAGAAGTCTGTATTAGCAGTTAAAGGAGACACCAAGGGTGCAAGCACAGAGCCATGGTATTAAAGGGCAAAGACAAAACTCTATTTACAATAAAATAAACATCATTTACACATGTGTTACCCATTTAAGTGAGAAGATGGGAAATGGAAGCAGGCACTGTCAGGCTACATTTAGAAGAGATGTGTTTGATGGAACATTTCAATGTGCTTCGATTGAGACCCCTGCTACTTTCCTTTTGAAAACTGTAGAGCAAAATGTGCTGGTGAATTGTAAAGGTTTCATCCCCCTTGATGTGTTTTTATTGAACACGACTTGCGGGCTTCAAATTTTAATATTCTGTCCCTAGACTGCTGTCACTCACCACATCACACTTCTCAATTCACAGGGGTTAGGGTTTTGGGGGGGAAAACGGCCCAGAAAGAAACATTAGGACACTTTGTTTTTTCATACCGCTGCAGTGTCAAAATGTAAACTTATACTTTATAATTCCCATGGGAAATAAAAAGATGGCATTTAAAAGCAAAAACATAAGCAAGAAAGAGAAGAATGGTTTTCTTCGCTAACTGCCATGCTCTCTCAAAAACCAAAGCATCCTCTGATTATATTCCATCCATTTCCCAAGTGTTTGCTTCTCCTTCTTAGGAACTTTTTCATCAGGTTTTCAGAATAATTTCATGACTTCCTTTCCCTCCTAAGTCATCCAATGTGTAAACTTACAGATGGCAGCATCCTTCTCAGACGTCATTTTCATTGCTACTAACTTCTGTGCCTCTGGAGGAGGCCAGCTTATGGTTCCGTTATGCCACTAATGAGTCTCCCATCTCTTCAGCAGTAAACAGTCTTTTTACTAGTCAATATTTGTGCTGCATTGTGCACACAATGCCCTATGAATCTTGCCCCTGCTAGCGAGCACATTTCATGAATCTAAATAGGGGGGTTTTGTTGTCTTGAGATGCTCAGGATTACTGGCCTTTTTTTGTATATCCACAACATCTTGTGTACTTGGATCATAAATTTTCCATGAAAAATGCATGCTTGTGTCAGTGGGCAATCTAACTATCTATATTATTTATTTAGTCTCTCTGGAGCAAAAGCTAAATATATTGGCTTTTGACTTGTGAGGCGTGCTTGGTTCCTGTGATTCCACCTAGAATAAAACATGGGTCTTTTGGAAAACATAAGCAATTCCTGGAAAAGTTCAAATTCTTCACCACTTAGTACCCCCAATAGATTTTGCTGTTAAAAAAATAATTAAATGGGCTCAAAGAATCACTAATTAACTACATTAGTAGTCTGTAGATGTGGAAGTGTGGTACAGAACCAATAAAGAACCAAAGGCTTTGAATTTATATTTGTTGCTAAGTTGGGTAACCAGGTACAGATAAATAGAATAATATCCTGACAATGTATTAAGGAAATAAATATAAAACCTGGGATATAAGTTATAACTAATAACAGGAAGGGCTCTTGAGCTAAATAAGGTTGTCCTGAGTAAGAGCTGTTCTCTCCATCCATGACCATTGCTGAAATGGAGTTTTCAGAATGGTGACAAGAACAGGTCTGTTGAGATGCGTTGAGATGTCTCATTGCACTGGAGCTAATCTAAATTTATTATGATGTTTCTTAAATGAGAATAAGACTTTGATCAGCTGAGTCGAAATCCTGAAAGAACCATCTCAGGAAGATCTAAATCTATATTTGAATCACAGTTGGAATGGAAGGAGTACATTCCATCCACTACCAGAACTCTTCTTCTGAAAACCCTCTAGCAGTGCCATTAACTCCTGGATGAGTGGCAGTTTCTTGAAAGGGTATAAATGGTTGTACGAGCCATGAATTTTGACTGTGGTGATTCCTCACAACCTCTCTTGCCAGCATCTTGCATCTACAGTTCTGCCAAATCTTGGGATATCCAAACGTGACACTATTCTGCTGCTCTGTCAATGATTATTCAAGATCTAGGTGACCCTACTTCAGTGTATGGATTGGATGAGATGATCTTTTGAGGTCCCTTCCAATCCCTCATGTTCTATGATTCTGTAATAGGATAAGCTGACATAACTTTGACACAGAAAACACCCAAATTCCTGCACAAATGTGGTTTCCCCCGCTTCCTTTTACTGCTTACTGCAGTTTTCATCCTGGATGTCCTGATAGGCAGCAAGTACTACAAGGACCCTCAGACTGCTAAGAAATCTTACAGGATTTGAAGCTTTTTAATGAACATCTCTCTTTCATCTTCCACCCTGTCTGCATCCCATGGAAGAAAACTTTAAAATATCTGCTAAAACTCAACAAACTCACATTCAATTAATATTATTCATATTATTAATACTTGCTGTTGAGGGACTTATCAGGAGATAATTGACCTTGTCAGTGTTATGCGCCCTCTGCATTGCTGCATTACCATTAGATCCTTTTACTCCCTTCATGCTTAATTATAACTTGATAAAGCCAAAAGGAAGTTTATTTTCCCCTTCCCTTCCTTAAACATAGAATGTCAAAGAAAAAAGGAGTGTGGGGGGGTGGGGGGTGCAAGAAGGAAGGATGAATCTCCTAAAACGTGTAATTGGCTCAATTAATAACATGAATCTAACGGAGTTGCTCCCTGGGGCCTGACAAATGCACCTGTCGCCATCACCAGACAACTAATATAAAGTACGTGTCCAGACACTTTCCCCCTCTACCTCTCTCTCTATATATGTATTTTAAGGAAAGAAATCTCTAATTCGGGCTACTGGGGAGCATTCTGACCTGTGTTTAATGTAAAATCCTCATTCACAGCAACACTTGTGTTGCTCAGCTGGCAAAAGTTAGCACAGCAAACACAGGAACATCTGCAAACATATTAAATTGAAGAAGGAATGTACATATATGTACATATACATATACACTTAAAGAACATTCTCTTCCCCCATCTGCTGGCTTTTTAGCAATGATTTCGTGCATCAGTCTTGAGCTGTCATTCCAGCAGCTTTAAGACTCGCGTGATGGGAACATTGATAAGGATGTGATGCAGGTACTCCCGTGTGTGCAAACTGGTGTCTGTGCCCTGGTGATTAGAGAGAAGGTGAAAACATTCAGTCATCCTGCTGTCATTGACGTATTCATCCCCAGACGCACAAGCTAACATCTTCCCAAAGATCCCTTTAAACAGTCAACACAGGGATTGAGTGGTACATGCAGGATGAAGAAACCTTCTGCCCTTTGCATCTCACCTTGTGTGACCTTCAGTGCAGTGTATAACCCCTGGAGTGGTACTGTTTGCCGAACTACAAGAGGGGTATGATATTACCATTAAGAACTGATTTCCTTGTGCTTTTGTGTGACTGTCTTCCTGGGCAGGAATCAGAGCTGTAAGAAAAGGATTTTGCAAAGGATCTGTTGGCATCTAGCTACTTATTTAATAAACAAGGTGTCCATGGACATGAAAAATATTTACTATAAGTTTTAAGTTTTGTCTTCTTTGACCTCATCAAATAGCTTCTTTTCTATAGCTGTTACCATGGGTTTGGATTTACCTCATACCCTTGGCCAGCAGCATTTCGTTGGTGGTGTAGATGCTGGATTCTGTGTGCCAGGGCTCAGTACTGGCTGTGTTTTCAGTGAACCCAACTACTCATTTTATTTTTTATTGTGCTTTGGTGTTTGCAGTGCAGTAAAAGTTGGACATCAACAATAAAATCATCCAATATTGGTTTTGCTTCTCTCTACTGGTTTAAAAGGTCCATTTCGCCCTTTGCAGGACCTGAGTCCTTGTGGTGGGTTAGTTCTTGTGACAGATTGTAGATTCCCCTCCCACCAATAAAGGATGGGAATCTACAATCTGTCTGGATGGTTCCACCTTTAACCCTCAAACCAGTACAGTCCTGCCTGTGGACTGATTGAATGAGGATGCTCTGTTTTTCTCTCTGTATTGGGTGGACTTCATGGCTGTAGTTGGACTCCAGAGATGTCTACAGTCTACAAAATGTAGTATTTGATTTTTGTTTTTTTCTTTTTGCCACATGGGGCAACAAATGAGATGTTTGATACAGAACTCATTATTTCTCTAGAATTTGTTTAGAATGATAACAAAAACTAGAGACTAGAATGCCATCATTCTAATCAGCCGTCCACCACTGTTTTAATTCAACTAATCTCAGCTAATCTCATGCTTAAATTAAACATCTCTAACTGAATTACTGAATTAAATTCTGCAAATTACATAGTCACTCTGTTTTCCTACTTTTTTTTTTTTTTAATTAGGCAACAATATGACATGATCATTGTCTACTTAATGTGAGTAAACACAGAATTCCTAGTATTTCTACTGCTTCTAGGTAGCAAGATCTATTTACCTACATTAATGTAAGAACATAAGACTTACACAAGGAACAGAATTGAACTTTTTATTCTGTCTGAAGCAAATGAAAGCATAATAAGCATCAGATATAATTAGCTTAACTTCCAGTAAAGGAAAATCCAATGGAAGGTTCCTGCTGTTCTTCTACTTCGAGAGAGTCATTACCTAAAGAATGTCATCACCTATTTCCTATCCCACATTTTCTGTTCAGGATATCAGTTTCTGTGTTTCCATATCCTGATTTCAGACAGTTTTCTTTACAGCGATGAGCCAATCTGAGCACCCAGACTGTGAAGACTGGTTAAATAAAGAGCACAAATGCTTTTATCTTGTTAAGCTTTCAGCTGGTTAGGCAATCTCACAGTAACATAAAAGATACCCTTTCAGTATCTGGCTTAAACACCATTAGTCTGTTCTGAAATCATTGCTGGGCCAAAGAATCACAGAACGATCTGTCTTGGAAGGGAGCACAAGAGACACTCAAAACCCACTAGAATGTGTTCCTGTGTGGTCTGCTGGAGCAGAACCTGTTCTTGTAAAGGGGTTGGACTAGATGATCTCCATAAGTCCTTTCTAATCCCTGGTAGTCTATGATCCTATGATACCGGCTCTTCTTAGTGTCATCTAATGATAAGACAAAGGGCAATGGGTGTGAGCTGGAATATAGGAAATTCCACATAAATATGAGAAGGAACTTCTTCACAATGAGGGTGACAGAGCACTGGAATGGGCTGCCCAGGGACGGTTGTGAAGTTTCCTTCTCTGGAGATGTTTAAAGCCCACCTGGATATGTTCCTGTGCCACTTGATCTAGGTGATCCTGCTGTGGTGGGGGGATTGGACTAGTGATCTTTCGAAGTCCCTTCCAATCCCTAATGTTCAGTTATTCTGTGATTATGAAATACAAAGTACTACACTAGTATAAGCTCTTCTGTGCTTGGCAGAGACAAGAGAGCTACTCTTCAAAGTGCTGCCACAGGTTGCAAGACACCATGGTATTTGTTTGCTTTCTTTGTCAGTAGTTTTTCTTCCTGACAAATGCTGGCCATGTCACTTGAATTTGTGGGTTAAATCTGAAATGTAGTGACACTGCCCCATCTCATTGTGACAGAGGGGATGATATTTAGGTTCTTTGACATGAGAGCAGCAAAGGCACCCTAGACAGCCAAATGGTAAATTGAAGAAATATCATTAATAAGCCTCAATAAATTAACAACTAGCCCATAAGCCAGTACCTTTGTGTCCGCTATATCAAATTCACCGTGCATAATCCTTTCTTGTGCTGACCTCTGCTGATAAAGGAAGAATTCGTTAAAAATTATTTAGCACTATTTATTATGGAAGCCATAGAGGGCTCCTGCTTTTCAGGAGAGGTTTCAAGACCCAGTCTGAAGACTTTGGAAAAAATATAAAAAAATCCCTCAGTTTGAAAGGAGAGGGAGAAAAAAAAGAACATTTTTCTACACTTCAGTAGGAGCTTTAAGTAACCAGTTTGGTTTTCAATAGTGTCCCCATGAATAGAAGCCAGATGGTCTTTAAACTAGCATTTCCCCCACCATTTTAGGCATGAAAGCCACTACTCTGATGGAACTGCAAGGAGAAGAGATAGGGATGGCAGGATACAGGCAGTGCACAAAGGAGAAATAAGAAATCATTTAAACAGGAATGAAACACAGTGTTTGACAGCGAGAAAAGGGGGGAGTGTCAGGAAGGTAAAAGGGCAGGCTCCATAGGGGTAAGCAGAAATAATGGAGTGTGGAGTAGCGGGATGTGAAGGGGTTATAATGATCATGGTAGCCAAGTGTGTAATTTGCAGTGAATAATTGATCCAATGCCTTTATCTTATTTTTAATTTATTTTTTTTTCTACTGTTTCTCATCAAGAAGATCACAATTTTCTTACATCTGTTCCATCCTGATGATTCAGTGAGTGATTTCTGCGATTGAAGCTTGGTCTGTATACTGAACACAAGCGAAATTCATTGTGAATGTACAATACCAGAAATCCTAGTTCAGTTTTGATGGAACACATAAATCACATGGTATTTTGTATTTTCTCTAATTAGCGAGTGTAACTCTAACAATTGCTGTGACATTTCTCCTAATTATGTATTCAGAATATGTTTTTCATGAATACTCTTTAAAATGGACTTTCTCTCCAAATGCTTATGACAGTAAATTCGTTGGCAAGAATATTGCTGCAGTTCTTGACAATCTAGGGACTTTAAATTCCATGGTATGCTTTTGTTAAAGGGGAAGAGATGACATGAGAGACCAGACCAAATTCCAGCATATATAATTACTCTCCCCATAGGAAAATATCTGATATGGCCCTCATTAAATGAAATAGGTCTCCAAGCCTCTGCTTGCCTCTCACTATAGAGACGCTGGTGTATGTGTGACTGAAAGTAAATGATTTCTCAGAGATGAGATGGGATGAAAATACCCCTAACTGGAAAGTCCCAACAGCTTATTGTGGAAACTAGAGGGAGAATTACAAGCTTAATAACTAAGTAAATATTTGCTTGGAATGCTAGGAACACAATCTCAATGCACTATGCTGGAGCAATTAAAAATAATTATAACTGGTCTTATTCCACGACAAAATCATAAAATTCCAGAGGGTAGTGTTCAGTCTAGTGAGACCCACAGAGGGGATAGGAATGTAATTAACACACAAACAACATCCTTCAGAGACAGAAACAACAGGGAGCACAGGAGTGGTGGCAGGAGCAAGGAAGAATTACTCTCAGACAATTCATAAACAAACTCGACATAAATCCACAGGCCCTTATAAAGGACACCCACCAGTGCTGAGGAACCTGGACCATACACTTGAGAAGTTTCTTAGTCATAACTCAATTGCCATAGGAATTGGGAGTGATGCCTGAGGGTTGGAGAAATGTAGAGTTCCCTCTTCAAACAGGAGAAGAAGTGGGGTCTACAGAATTATAGGCTGGTCACCCTGTCATCCTAAGGAATGCAATAGTTTAGCTAATGCTGAAAATACCATTTTCAGGCACGTGAAGGACAAGGAAGTCAACAGGAGTGGTCAGTATGGATTCACCAATGGAGAAGTATGTTTGACCTATGTGATAACCTACATTGAAATGGCTGGGTTGGTGGATGAGGGAAGAACAGTGGACATTGTTTACATGTGAACTCTGCCTGCCTTCAGTACAGCAAGGGTTTGAAAAGTGTCTCCTCTAGAGTCCTCACAGAGAAGATGATAATGTATGGCCTAGGGGAAGAGACAATGAAGTAAATCAAACAGGATCTAGACAGCGGTAACCAGTGACACAAATATAGCTAAACACCAGTTGCTAGTGGTGTGTGCCAGGGCTAGATCTTCATTATTTATCCAGACAGTGGGGCAGAAACTGCACAAAACTGAGAGAAGTGCCTGAGAGCCCTACTGTAATCCAGAATTATCTCAACAGGCTGCAGAATTGGGCTAAAAAGAAGGGGTCTCATGAAGTTTCACCAAAGAAAATTGCAAAGTAGGTGATCTTGATGTGGCAGGGGGATTAGACTGGATGATCTTTCAAGGTCCCTTCCAATCCCTAATGTTCTGTAACTCTGTGAAAGTGTCACACCTAGAGAGGAATAACCCCATACATCAATAAATCCTGGGGACAAACTGGAGGGCAGCTCTGCAGAAGTGTCACTGAGGGTGCACTTGGTCATGAGCCAGCAATATGCTCTTCTAGCTAAAGATGGCTAAAACTGCAGAGATGGATCCTGGCTCTTTTCAGTGCTGTGACAAGAACAAGAAACAGTAGGTACAAAGTGGAAGAGAGGATAAATATTTTCTGCAAGTGTGATGGAGTTCTGGTTCTCCTTCAGCAGAGGGCTTGCAAAAAGTGATATTCAGAGGTTCATTTCAATGTGAACCTTTCTGGGACCTGTGGCTGGAGTTTTCCCAGAGTGCTGCAAGGACAAAGTCCTCTTCATAGGAGATGAATCAGTACATATGTTCTACCCCAGAGATGTCAGCACAGCTTCCAATATGCATTTTGCTGTGCTGCCCACCACCAGGCTTTTGTGCTCAGGGCAGCCAGCATCTCATCACTGTAACTGCCCAACCTAAGGATAACAGAAGGTGGGAAACACCTTACGAAGCAGGCGTTTCCCTCTTTGGAGTGTCTGCTTCCCTGCCTAAGCAGCAGTCAAGGGGTAACCACAGAGAACCCTCTGATGCCACCAGGCAGTTCTTGTGATAGTGACAACCTCAATGCTCCTCATGAGCCATGAAGGCTTTGTCCTATGGGATGTGGTTCTGGGCTCCTGTGGGTTGCACAAGGTGCAAGCTCCAACAGGGCTCTGATCTTCCACTTGCAAGATTGCTTTTGAGGAGAGTCTTTGTAGGTGCGGTGCTGCAAGGACCCTCAGACTTGTTCTGAGATAAGTTTGGTACATTGGGTCACATTTGAATTCTTATAAAGATGAGACAGGATGTTCTGAGATAATAAAAGCCAAAAAGGATGATCAGCTTAATAACCCAAAGGAATTCAGATGTGTTTCCCTACAAAGTGAATCACAGAGTCACAGAATATTGGGGATTGGAAAGGACCTTGAAAGATCATCTAGTCCAATCTCCCTGACACAGGAAGATCACCTAGATACAGTCACACAGGAACATGTCCAGGCAGCTTTTAAATGTCTCCAGAAAAGGAGGCCCCACAACCTCCCTGGGCAGCCCCTTCCAGTGCCCTGTCACTCTCACTGGGAAGAAGTTTCTTCTCACATTGATGTGGAACCTCTTGGTGTTCCAGCTGACACCTCTTTCCCTGTGTCCTATCATTAGATGACACTGAGAAGATCCTGACATAGCTGATAGACCAGAAGACTTTCTGGGCTGTTGTTTCCTACATCTATGTAAACTTTTGCCTTTCTTCAAAGTGGTTTTGATGTTTGCCCTTCGTCAATCCTCAGAAAACTGCTCTGAACACCATAAACTTTGGAAAATGCCTTACAATTGCTTTTTCCAGCTTTCTCAGAATCTCCAATTGTGTCCCATCTGCTTCCATGGATCTGTGTATGTCAAATTTGCCTAAGTGATTCCCAGCTTGATCTTTCTGTTTAGTGTAGAGTTTTACAGTCCTTTAAACTCAGCTGCTAAGCATGGCTTTTGGAAAGCTGGAGAGCAGACTGTACCACTATGGATTTAGCAAACGAAGGGTCTGACCTTCTTGCACGTTCTTAGGCGCCAGGTCACAGATCTCATTCAGTGGTGGACACAAGTTTTCTTTAGTGTTTCTTCTGCTGCTGGTGTGCAAATAGAAGTTTCTTCTTGTCACTTGCTGTATCCATTACCAATTTAAACTTCATGTGAACTCTGAATTCCCTAGTTTTGATACTGCATGCTCAGGCAAAAACCCTACACCCATTCTGGTAGCCCATAGTGGTTTTCACCTTCCACCCTCTATCTTTTTTTCTCTGTTTGAATGCAGTCAAGCAATCCATCCTCCTGCCTGAACTGCTAAACATCTATATCCTGAAATAGATCTTTCTTTTGCTCTAATTTTGTCCTTGATGAGCTATCCCACACCCTTCTAGCCCCAGGGCAATATCCCATGAGATCTCACAACTAGTTCCCTGAACATGCCCAAGTCTGCTCTCCTGAAGGCTAGAGTCATTCATTATTCTGCTAGTTCCTTTCCTCACTTCCCTCAGGATCTTTACCTCCTCTATTTAATCTCAGGGACGTTATGCACAAACATCGAAATGAGACTGAGGCTAGGTACAGACCTGGAGATATGACCTTGTCTGGAGGGAGGACATTTTTGAAATTTAAATTTGTTGACAGAATTTGAACGATAGTATTTTTCCTGACCGAAGAAGACCGTAGCCCTAGTTCATTGCTGTTACTCTTTTTAACCTGAACTAACGAATTCTTACCATGCACAGCTTAGAGTGCAGGTATCCACAAGTAACTCAAGAAGATTACCATGTTAAAATCTATGTTACTTCTTCAATATAATTTAGCCATTTCAGAGATGGTGTGTGGAACGAAATCGATCTAAACTTGTTGAGAAGTCTGCAGAGTAGAAAAGACCAAGTCTTACCTGCAGAAACCCAAAACTTATCTATTTGCCTCTTGTCTTTCTCTCTACTAGTGAGTTGTCTGTTCCAATAATTTTCAGCACAGCAACCTTTCTTTTCGCCCATGAACATCACATTCCAGGCAAGATGGAACATCTACAGCCTCACCTGGGTTGTGGTACCTTGTTCCTAAGGTCACAAAGCAGGAGAGAGGACAGAGACTTCATTGCAATCCAGTACTGGCATGCATCCCATATAGCCCTATAGCCAACCTCATTTATTAAGAGGTGATTTACCAAACAGGAAACCTTCCTAGTACTATGAGATTTATAGAGCTTTCTTCTTTCTGGGTTCTTTACTATCTGCGAAGTTGTGAGTAGCTATGCAGGGTTTTTGTGATTTCTATGCAGACATTTGTTTTCTGTTACATTATAGTGATTCGTTTTTAGATCTAGTTTCCTTATCAAACTTACCCAAAAGTGGGAAGGATATGGAGGAAAAATCATAAATATAGGAATCAAGATCATTAGTCCTTTCTTACTGAAACAATTTAAACCATATTTTTAAAAATATAAAAGAAAAAAGAAACAGAACATGGAGTGACACAAGCACCACAGAAGAGGAGGGTACTTGGAGCTGTAACATTATCACACTCAAAGTCTTTCAGATTTTACAAAATCTAACCCTGTCAGACATATGTGCAACAACTTGAATCTGATTCTCCATAGACTAGGCAGCCACCTGCTATGTAATCTCAGAAATGTAGGTCTGTAGACATTTTGTAATGGAATTCTGTTGCAAAATGCTGCAAACACATTCTGGGGCAATATTAAAAACACAGATAGCTGGTAAAAATTATATGTAAGATACAGCTTTCAGTCACTGATAATCCAGTGTGCTGATCGTCTGGCAGGGCAAGGCAACGCAAGCCAGAGAACTGAAGCCTGTAGCACGTCATAGTGTATCTTGTACAAGGAACACAGTGACCATGAGCTGCATGTAGCACTCTCACGGAGTGTCAGGACAACTTTCACAGAATCACTCTGGTTGGAAAAGACTCCTGGGATCACTGAGTCCAACCATCTACCCTACCTTACAAGTCCCCCCCTAAACCAGATCCCTCAACACCTTGTCCAAAGGAACTTGAGACACATCCAGGGATGGCGACTCAACTACCTCCCTGGGAAGCCCATTCCAATGCCTGACCATCCTTTCTGTGAAATATTTTTTCCTAATATCAAGTCCAAACCTACTCTACTGTAACTTGAACCCCTTCCCTCTTGTTCTATCACTAATTGCTTGTGAGAAGAGACGAGCACCAACCTCTCCACAACATCCTTTCATGTAGTTATAGAGAGTGATGAGCAATCCTCTCATCCTCCTCTTCCTCAGACTGAAGAGCTCCAGCTCTCTCAGTCTTTCCTCCTAAGATTTATTCTCTAGGCCCTTCACCAGCTTAGTCGCCCTCCTCTGCACCTGCTCCAGCACCTTCACATCTCTCTTGTACTGAGGTGCCTAAAACTGGACACAATACTCAAGATGTGGCCTCACCAGTGACAAATACATGGGGATGATAACCTCCCAACTACTGCTGGACACAGTCTTTCTAATACAAACCAGAATGCCATTGGCTTTCTTGGCCACCTGGGCACACTGCTGGCTCATATTCAATTTCCTGTCAATTAGAACCCCCAGGTCCCTCTCTGCCACATGGCTCTGCAACCACACCTCCCCAAGCCCATAGCATTGCACAGGGTTCCATGGCCCAAGTGCAGGACCTTTTCAGAGATAGAGAGGGAAGCATGTGCTGCTTATAAGGCTTCCAAAGGGAAGCATGTGCTGCTTATAAGGTTATTAAAACAGCTCCACAATCCTTCAGGACAGCTATGGAGCCACCCGTATGACTGATGACCCAAGGCTTAACAGACCAACTGTTTATACAAATGAAACTTGCTGCAGCATTCTAAAACATGGGGCAGGAAAGTGTTAATAATTACCTCACACTGGTTAAGATCATCAAATACATATTCTTTATTAATTTTATTAAATTTTAATGAAGAAGTATTTCAAGATTCTCTGGTATGTAAATGAAAAGAGGACTTCCTAAGACTAGTGACAATTCTTACATTGAATATATACGTCTAGCAAGTTCAATGTTGTAATCATCAAGGACTCCAGCTGGAAAATGGAGGCTATAGAATTAATTCGAAGGTTCTGGGATACAGAAATTCTATTGATTACTTACAGTTATTCCGACTGCCTTTTTACAGTTTGTGTACAGCTAGTAGAAGGATGCTGCGTGGCTGGAGAAAGAGTAAGTTCAGATGAAGTCAAGAAGTTTGTCTTTTAGCTATTATATAGGCTGTTTCATAATTTGTATAATTTTCTTCAAATACTCCTTACAACAAAGATTCACTCTACTTTAATAAACAGGGAATTACATCATTTTAATACTCAGCATGTTGTAAAAGATATAATGTCTCTTCCCTTTACTCTGAGCTTGCCTAATTTCCAGAAAAAACATCCAAACTTCAAAGCTGGAACCAATCAGTGAAAATTACTGGATTTGAACTGCTACAGGATATATTCTGCTTTTGCAAGCACATTGCTTTTTCTTTTTTTCCTCTTTATATGTGTGTTTGATTTGTTCGTGTAGTAGGCCAGGAGTCCACACCACTCAAAGGAGGTTTAAAACCTTTTGAAGAAGTGTTGTGTGACTTAATTCCGTATTCAATTTACTTACCACCGCAAATGCAATTTTCAAAACAGAGTTTCTCTAATAAGTGAAGGTATTCTTCCACCTTCTCGTTTAAATTTGTTTTCAGCACTTTATACCCTTTTCTCTTGTGCAAACATTTCCCATTAGGCTAACCAAGCCCTTTCATTCTCACATGTTCCCATTAAGATTTCTCTGATGTTATTTTAGACAGCTATCAAATCGTACAATCATAGAATTGATTAGTTTGGGAAAAAACTTTAAGATCATAGAGTCCAACTGTTAATCCAGCATTATGAGCTTGCATCTTTGTTGTCCTTCATTGACCTTCTCGGAGCAAGATGCCCAAAACAGCACAGGATTCAAGGCATGCTCTCATCAGTGCTGAATACAGGCAGGCAGACCCTTCCCTACTCACTGAACACATCAGTCTGACACAAGCCACTGGCTTTCTTAGCCACCTGTTTTTGTCTCATATTTAATTGGTTGTCAACCAATACCCCCAGCTCCTTTTCTGTTGGGCACTTCTCAACCATTTGTCCCCAGGTCTATAGCTTTGAAAGGGGTCATTGTGTTTGAATGACCAAGGTCACTGCTAAGTCTTGTGTGACATGTTGAGTGCAGCTAGTGATAGGCTGTACCTGCAGGGATGAGGGATGTAGGTGATCCCATATACATAATTTTTTTATCCCATATACATCACATTGGGTAAAAACTTTCTTGACTCTTTCTTTGGTCCTCTTTCTTACTTGCTCACTTCACTCTTTGCTCACCTGCTTCAATGGCCAGTTTCCAAGAGACACTCTGTTCTTGCCTTCAGTCTCAGTCCATGCATTCCTAAATCCAGCTCATTAATCCAGTCTGTGTCTGCTGTTGACTCTTGTCTGAGACTTCGCCAGTATCTGCATCTGAGGTGATTGTGACAGGAGTCTGACAACTGCTTCTACTGGAGTGTTGCTGGGAAAACACAACCTACAGAGGAACCCACAGCAGTTAGAGAAGTCTGTAGAGGACTGACTCCCATGAAAGGGACACCATACTGTCACAGTGGAGGACTGCAAAAAGTTTTCTCTTGATGGGGAAGAAATGCCATGAATAACTTCTAAGGGACTGTAAGGAATTCACTGCCTAAGACCTGCTCCCCTGTGTGGATGTGGGGAAGGAGGTAGCACAGCTGCACCCAGGAAGAAAGGAGGGGTGATGGAAATTATATTTATTTAAGGTGTGGTGGCGTTTATCATAGTTCTACTCTGGTTCATTTTGCTGTATAAATTAAATAGATTTTATTTTCCCCAAATGTACTGTGGTTTTTGACCATGACCATGAAGGTTGGACAATCCCACCCTGGTTTTTTCTAGGTCCTTAACCTTTTCATTGTATTTTCTTCCCACTCTACTGCATACAAGTAGGAGTGAGTGAGCAGCTTCAAGGGGTTTTGTTACAAGCTGAATGGGCTTCAAGTGTGACAAAAACCTTTACTAGTTCCTTCCTGAAGAAAACTCCAGCGTCCCTGGATGTCTTTGTCCTTCAGAACTGCCTCCTCTGTCAAACAGGCTTCTAAATGGGCCAAAGTCTGCCCTCAGGAAGTCCAGGGTGGCAGTTCAGTTGTTACATATTTGAGAACTGAAAACTCTGAAAACTTCTTCATTTCATGATCTGCTGCTGTCTAGTGCTGGCATCAGGGAAGATCTCACCTTGTAATTTGGTACCTGTGTTCCCTAATGCTCTGCCTGAGTAGTTGCATAAATTATGGAGGGTGTAGAGCTTGGAAAGGACATGGCTTTCTGCTAGTTGGACACCATCACTCCCTGGTTGAGCTAGCCTTCTCTGGTACTGACCATGTTGTGCTTGCCCACTTTGTTCACAGGGCTCCCCAGGCTGCTTTTTACAGGTGTGGGGATGCCCATGTAGACTCTTTCAGTGTTCAGCTCTTAAAAGTGGCTCTCTGGATAGCTGCTGGCTCCACAAACCATTTGCTTCCCAACCTTATGAAACTTCCAGAGCGGCTTCCTCCAACCACTCTACCCATTCCTGCTTTTGCCCTCACAACAGCCTGAATGCCCCAAACTGTAAGCAAGCATGTATGTTCCCATAAAGCTCAAAGGACTGTTGGGCTGCTTAATAATTAACTGGAATATGCTAATGAAAGTTCTCACATGTTTGTCATGCAAAATATCTCCAATTCAGCTTCCACTGATGGGATCCTTTTAGATACTTCTGAAGTCTCTTAATGCACATATTTCAAATACTCATTTTGAAAGGTTCATCAAACCAAACCTTCTGGAATGCTAAGAGAGCTTCTCCACTCCTTTCACCTTCTAAGTAACCCTTTCCTTCATTTGTTCCACTTTGTGTTTCATATCTTGCATTCCATGGTTCATTTATGTTTAAAGTTACATGGAATTGGCAAATACACACATGAATTTCTTGTTGCTGTGCTTAAGTGGAAGAACAATGCTGAAAGTTAGAAAACAGCCTATTGCCAGTGTTCTTGATCTTTCTGATCTCAGTTTGAGACAAGCTGTAATTTTGGAGAAAAGTTGTATTCAGCTGTTATGGAAATATTTTAATTTGCTTTAAAATATGGAGAAATTATGTGCTAGCTACTAGATACACAGGGGTGACCTCTGCAGACTGACAGTCAAATGCGTATTGGCCTACAAATTTGGATTGAAATTACAATGACTGAGCAATCCCAGTCTTCTCCCCCTCTTCCTAAACCACCTCTATATCAGTAGCAGATTTTATCCCTTTGATTTGAAAGCAGTTGGTTGTATTGCTGTTCTTCTAAAATAGCGTTAAGATCTGTTATCAGATCGAATTAATATTGTATGGGCGATGGGATGACTTCTCAGCCTTCCACATACAGCATAGGAGTCTCGGTGAGGCAACACCAAGCAGGAGATTCCAACAGGTTGAAGAAAGAGTGTTATATCAAGCAAGGAACATTACTGTCAAGAAATTACAAGCTAAGCATTGACATAAATGTTGACAGCACCATTTCCAGTGATAGTGGCATCAGAGCAGATTATAATTCACACAGAACTGCCCAAAGAGTGATGATTTAGATGAAATGCTCTAAAATAAAAAAAAATTTGAAAGGAAAACTGCAGATGACAAAGATTTTATCAGGCCACTGCTGAGATGGAGCACACTTTCTCTTCTGTTCTCAGAAGCATCCTGCCTGTAGAGATAAACTAACCACAATGAAATCTCCTTCTCCACCCATTCGTTTTTCAATGGCAGTGAGAGTCATGACAGTAGGGCATGATGAATCCCAGGTGGTGACTGAGGGAGTGGAACTGCAAAAAATTCCATCTTGCAAATATGTTTCCACAAAGCTTTGAAGAACTTGGGGCCAAATCAGGCTGGATGAAGCCTGTAAAGAGGTTTGAGGAATTAGCTTGGTCCTTAATTTCCAAGTGCAAAACATGGAGATTTTTTTCAGTCTGATAAATAGCAAATAGATGTCTCAAACTCTCATAATTTTCTGCAACATAGAATTTGCAAAGAGTGATGAGTTGTGTTTGACTTCTCTTTCCTCTCTTTTTTCTTTCCTATTCCATACATGTTCACAAACCTCTCTGTTTCACGTTCTCTCACCCATAGATCGAAAACATAAAAAGGAACATATCCATGTCTAGGGTAAATAAGCAATAAATTAAATGTGGATCACTTCAGTCTGTAATCCCTCAGGACAAGTAAAGCAGAAGTTTAAGTATACAAGAGTGCTGCAGGTGGGGTGAAAAGAAGAATATTGAGCTGTAGTAGTACAGGAAGATTTCGTAGTCACTGATACTTCTCTATCAGTGATAGTTTGATGATGTAAATTAGTGAATTTTTGCGGGGACAAGAAATATTTCCTAAGAAACAGTTCAGTACAGTGTAGAAGACTACATTTTTTTAATGACTGAAATGTATTAATTCTTCTTTTAACAATGACACTGGGTATAGACAGGATCATTTGGAAATCTAAATGTAAGTTGACAGAAAAGGCAGTTGGTGTCTGGGGACAAGGGTTGAGATGATAAAAAACTTACAGTCAGGAGCACCAGGCACAGCTCTAAAAACTTTATACATGTTTTATGTATAGGTACAATTGGTCAATAACTTACTGTAGTTTCTTTCAATAACTAGCAGGTGGGTCTCCTGCAAACAAGCCTGTTGCAAGAAATTAAGTCTACACCACAAAGGTGGTGAAGGGAGTGGAACATCTCCCTAATGTGGAAAGGCTGAGCGAGCTGGGTCTCTTGAGCTTGGAGAAGAGGAGACTGAGGTGTGACCTCGTTAATGTCCATAAATATGCAAAGAGTGGGTGTCAGGAGGATGGCGACAGGCTCTGCTCAGTGTCTTCTAATGATAGGACAAGTGGCAATGGGTGTAACCTAGAATATAGGAGGTTCCATGTAGATATGCAAAGGAACTTCTTCACAGTGAGGGTGACAGAGCACTGGAATGAGCTACCCAGTGGGGGTTGTGGAGTTTTCTTCTCTGGAAACATTTAAAACCTGCCTGGACATGTTCCTGTGCAACTTGATCTGGGTGATCCTGCTCTGGCAGGTGGATTGGACTGGAGGATCTTTTGAGGTTCCTTCCTATCGCTAATGTTCTGTGATTATGTAATACACAGGTATGCAGAAAAAAAGTTTTGAGGGTGGATTAACATGACGACTACTGCTTAGTATTTGATCTGGGGTCACAACAGAAGGTGACTTGCTTGTCTAGTTGGTGTGACATGTAGAATACACAGTTGAAAGGATGATACTGTAATGTGCTTTTTCCGACCCACGGAAAATTTGTTCTTGACACCAACCAACAGACTTCTTAATCTGGTAAAACCAAGAAGACAAAAACCGTCAACAATCACTGTGCCTTACAATTCTGATGAATTTGCATGTACATTTAACAGAAATCAAACGTTTGTTGAAAAGATCAATGGGAGAATTCACTAAAATTTTTCAAAAGCACATTAAGAAATGCAGAATCTCTTTCTCATTGTACTTGAGATGAATAGGGAAACTCAAATATATACTGAGAATGTAGAAGTTGAAAGATTCAGTAATGCACAAATACAGGATAGTTCATAGAATCATAGAATCATTAGGGATTGGAAGAGACCCCCGAAAGATCACCTAGTCCAATCCCCCTGCCACAGCAGGATCACTTCACTGGAGAAGTTATACAACCCAGAGTCACTTTGGATTGGAAGGGACCACCTGATCACCCAGTTCCAACCCCCCCACCATGGGCAGGGACACCCCACACTAGATCAGGCTGGCCAGAGCCTCATCCAGACCGACCTTAAACACCTCCATGAACGGGGCCTCAACCACCTCCCTGGGCAACCCATTCCAGGCTCTCACCACTCTCACAGGGAAGAACTTCCTCCTCACATCCAGTCTAAATCTACCCAGCTCCAGCTTCGCTCCATTCCTCCTAGCCCTGTCGCTACCTGATAGCCTAAAAAGTCCCTCCCCAGCTTTTCTGTACGCCCCCTTCAGATACTGGAACGCCACAAGAAGGCCACCTCAGAGCCTCCTTTTCTCCAGACTGAACAGCCCCAACTCCCTCAGTCTGTCCTCATAGGAGAGGTGCTCCAGCCCACTGATCATCCTCAT
>JAOXOE010000874.1:3030231-3053013 GCA_028565055.1 Phoeniculus purpureus
CCCTGGGCATCCCTCAGGTGCGCATTTATTGCCCTCAAGATAACCTGCTCCATCAGTTTCCCTGGCACTGAGGTCAGTTTCTTTCTGTACTAATATCATATTGACGTTAGTCAATACATGATCCTTGGATGTGAATGTTAAAGTTCCAGCTCTACCACCAGTAAATTTCTATCTTCATACATAAGGTGTATTTTTCCTTTGCCCATGAAATATAATCATGATTTTAATAGGGAAAGGAGAAAAACAGTGAAAGTGAAAGTAGTACTGGAAAGATAAATCAGAAGAGTGAAAAGGAAAGAGAAGGGGAATCATATTACAACATTTATTAGCAAGTAAAATGAAGCCTCTTGTTCCACAGATGAGGAAAACTTACATGCTGCAAGTTACTTGAAATGTACAACTACTTACACTGGAAAGGGCACCAAAGAATGGTTTGGCTTTACCTACCTGTGGTACATCCTAGCACATTGGTCAGCTTCAGAAAGACCTGAAAGGCATTTCCTTTCTTTCTACAACCAACTTTAGTAACTCCTAGCTTAGGAACATTACCTACACAGCAGAGAAGTGGAAGTTGCTCTCTTCTTTTTTTATTGTTATTTGTTTGCACAGCACACAGTCCTGTGTTAGGATATATTGCTGATTCAGCAAGAAACACAAATGACCTGTAGTGGTGGTCGGTTCTTTCAGACCTCCGAAGGCACTCGGAATTGAGCTTCAAATATGCAAAAGCCTCTGTAAGGTGACTCCTGCTGTTTTTCACCACTGAGCTCTGCAGGCAGCAACACTGAAAGGCAAAGATAGGTAAAGCAAAATGAAGAGGTAAGCACATATCTTTTGGTGTAAATTGACTTTGGTGAAGCCGTGTCAGTTTACACTGATGGGACAGCTGTTATAAGAGTTCTACAGCACCAAATATACCTTCTCATCTAGGCAAATATTTCAATTGACTTTGCTGAGAATCTGTTTCCAGTTGTCTTCTATTCGCTTAGGGATCTGGTCTAGCAGCTAGGTAATAAGATAAAGGTTGGACTCGATGACCCTGGACGTCCTTCCCAGCCATGATGATTCTGTGATTCTGTGTATTCCAAGTTTATGATGCTTGGGGTTGTCTTTGGTTTGGTTTTGTGTATTTATTTCCATCTCTTGGAGTAAAGTGATTGCAGGGAAAAAATGAGTTTCATTTACTGACAGGCATCACAGTGCAGAGAAATATTCTGTGATCATAATGAGCACGTTATGACTTAAATATCCCTAACCACAGACATACAAAAATATAAAATCTTATGCCTGTATATGTATTCAAGTGATAAAGACAGGAAGACAAAGGGCACAAGGATTAGAGGTATTTTAAGCCAACACAATTTTAGGGACATAAATGTGTTTTATAGGAGATTTATCAAGTGATTACCAAAATTTAACCGTAAGAATGTCAGATACTCCACAGTTTTATAGTGTCATTCATTTCAGCAAATTTATAGAGATAAGGTGGAAGACACAAAAAAGGAAAGCAGTGCCAATAGTTTTTGTTCCAGGAAGACGAACTGCAGCAGTCATGTGCCTCCTCTTTGGTGGAGACTGGCATTATGTGTGTGTATTCACATGCACGCGTGTAGATGCTGGGTGCATGATTCCTGTGTGTGTCTGTCATTCAGCAGACTAGCTTTTCATTCATACCTTGGTATCTAAAATTCCTGAGGGGTGATTCTTGCTGGCTTCAAATCATATCTTCCTCCCAAACCTGCACTTGTTTGAATTTTAAATAAAAAAGACTAGAAAGAGACAGCTAATACATATGTGTGGGGGAAATGCAGCACATCTTTCCCTTTCGTGCTCTAGCAGAAGCAAAGGCAGCACCGTGCTTACCCACCCTGTTAAATTTTTAACTCCAAGAAAACCACAGA
Organism: Phoeniculus purpureus; assembly: GCA_028565055.1. Lineage (NCBI taxonomy): Eukaryota > Metazoa > Chordata > Aves > Bucerotiformes > Phoeniculidae > Phoeniculus > Phoeniculus purpureus. Next base: position 3,032,133 of record JAOXOE010000874.1, read on the forward strand.
CTGTCTCATCATTAGAATGGGGCAAGAGGTATTTTGTTCAGATTTCAGTAAGCAGCTTGTAGTGTGAAGCAATGGAGGAGAAATAAAGGGAAAAATAAATGTTAAAGAGCAAAATAATCCAGCTTTCATCTACCTCACTTTTAAAAGAAAAATACTAAAGCGACTTCAATTAATTTAAAATCAGAATTTAACAGTGAATTAAATAAAAGCTGAATCACAGATGAGGTTAGAATCTCTGCACTTGTACAGCTGAAGTAAGAACACCCTTATACTGATTTCTCTGATTTTTGTTATCTAAGGAATCTTATTTTTTTTTCTCCTGAATATTTGCAAATTCAACCATTTTCCAGTACTCAGTCCACTGGGCTGTAGCTCTCACAAGATGAAGTTCTCTGCCTCACGGCCAATATGCAGTTGTTTCAGAATTTCTAGGACCCATTACAGAGCCTCTCACTGTGGCTTAGTTTTTGGAACTAAACTTAGTTGTATCTCAATTTAACTGTGCATAAAGTAGTTGTAAATGTGTTTATTTCTCACAGGGGTTGGAGAAGTTATTTCTTATATTTTCTCTCTCACTCACTTTTATTGTTCTTTCACTCTTACTTTATGTTTCCCTGTCTGTCTTATAACCAGCCATTATAGTGAAATCCATCCTCTATTGAAGTCAACAGTAAATGTCTCTCCGTTGTTATTTTATATATATAATTATAATGTCTTTGAAAAAGACACTCTGCTTTCAGTAAGATCCTGATCTATGCCACCTACTTCATCTAAAAGCTAGAAGGCCCTTAGCCAGCTAGTTTGACTGCTTCTGTGGCTACAAAGAAGCTCTCTGGAGGAGGGCTCATCTTCTCAAAAAGAAAGATGTCCAAGTAATGTGGAAAGAATTTCCCTCAGGAGGTACTTACTTTTCTCCACTGACTATGGAGGGAATCTAGGCAACTAGCTTAGATGAGATGCCTATTTTTCAGAGTGATAAACTTAGTTGAAAAGAATGGGAAAAATTCATCTCACTTAGGTTAAGACATCTAAGTTAGACATTTCAGTATGAACTAGTCATTCTAAACTCCTTTTGTAAGTAAAGGAGAGACATAAGCACTTTTGCTTATTCCTCAGGGTTGTTCATTTCATCCTAAAATGGCTTGTTAAAATAGGTCAGATGACTTCAGACTTCTGAAACTGGGAGAGATGAATCTGACCTATATGCCGAAAAGTACTTTGATTTTAGTCATATCTTACACCATCAGTGTAATGAAAATGATAAATAATCGCTCTAATATTTGGTGGGAGTTTTTTGGAGAAGCAGAAGAAATAATAACTTTGAATTATTCTCATTACCTGAACTTTGATTTTCCTCTGCTTCTCCGTTTTACTTCCATCCTTAGAGATTGCTTGTTTAGAGGTTCTTATTTCCTTTTTATTCATCTAACAGAGCAAGCCTTGAAGTGACTGTATATATAGTGGAGAAAGAAAACCTGGTTACATGTTTGTTCTGTTTTGTCTCTTTCTCAATACTAAAACATTGTTTTAGTTTAGGCTGTGTTAATCTTACACCAAATATCTGGTTAGGCAGGGAGATGGGTGCCCCGAACAAAACTGAGGTGTATGGAATAGCTGTTAACACTCTCATCAGCTGAGATTTTTCTACTCTTCCCCACTGCTCATGTTGACCATCATTCTGTCTGCTTAGAAGTTCTTTATTTTGTTTCTTTTCATTAGGGAAAACTAAAATAGTGAACCTAGAAAGAGATGTTCTATGTGTCCCAAAAGGATGTTCTTTGCAGATCCCTTTGGCAACCATCATACCATTTTTGTCTCCAACTCATCTTTAACAAGGATGTCTCCACATCCTTTGATTTTTATAATGTTATGCTTAGAGAGCTCAAGAAAGTACCTGCACTAGTTCAGACCAGTTCTGGGGACAGTTACTAAAATTAGAACTGAACTCTTGACCTTATCATTCACTTCTTTGATTTGAATGCAGTACTGTAATTCATTACTTCTTCAGAAGTTTGTTTTATTTCACATCTAGTGCACTTCGTATAACATGTTTTTATTCTCTCATTGTTGTTGTTATTTAAAGATATGAAGTGCTTTTGAAAACTTTTGTCTGGCATCCATCAAGGACCTCAAACCTGGAGAAACTTTGATTCAAACTTTACTTTTATACGACAAATGCTTCCTGCCCTAATACTCTGTAGTCTAGTTATTTACCGATTTTATCTAGATAATTGTTTTTGTGAAGCCCTGGAGTAGAATCATAGAATCACAGAGTCATAGAATCATAGAATGTATTGGGCTGGAAGGGACCTCTAAAGATCATCTAGCTCAACCTTGCTGCAGTGAGCGGAGATATCTTTAACTAGATCAGGTTTCTCAGAGCCCCATCAAGCCTGACTTTGAATGCTTCCAGGGATGGAGCTTCTACCACTGAAAGGCTTCTGTAAGTTCTCCTCTGTGTCTTTTCTTTAGGATGAACAACTCCAGCTCTTTCAGCCTGTCTTCGCAGGAGAAGTGCTCCATCCCTTTGATAATTTTGGCACTACTCTGGACCTGCTCCAACAAACCCACATCCTTCATGTCTTGAGGGCTACAAAGCTGGATGCAGTACTTCAGATGGGGTCTCAACAGAGCAGACTAGAGGACAAGAATCAGCTCTCAGTCTGCTGGCATCACTTCTACTGATGCAATCCAGGATGCTGTTGGCAGTTCTGGGCTGCAAGCATGTATTAGTGGTTCATGACCATCTTTTCATCCAACAACACTCCAAGTGCCTCTCTGAAGGGCTGCTTTCTAGCACATCATCCCCCAGTCAGTATTGATCATGAGTATTGCCCTAACCGAGGTGCAGGACCTTATACTTGATCTTACTGAACACCGCAAGGGCCCTCTTCTCCAGCTTCCCTAAGTCCTTCTGGATGGCAACCCATCCCTCTGGCATGCTGACTGCACCACTCGTCTCAGAGTCATCTGCAAACTTGCTGAGGGTGCACTCGGTCCCACTGTCTATGTCATTGATGAAGGTATTAAAAAACACAGATGTGTTTAGTTCTGCAAAGTAAGTATAATTTGATTCTCCTTAGTCTCTTTGGAGTCTCCTTTTGGCTATTGCTGAAATTACGTTTGGCTTATCATTCACCACAGAAGCTTGTCACAGGTATTGTTGGAGACACGGGGACTAGGTTTGTTCCTGATGGATACTTAACATAAAAAGAGACTCAAGAAAACTTTTGTCTTGAGTATGAAAGAACTCATGGCCATCCAACATGCACATATACTCATGCAGCTCTTTTAATGTAAAGTAAGTGTGAAAGTCCATAAAGAAATACAGCATGCAATTTTACATATAATTCTACATGTGATCTACTTAGTGCAGATGGACACAAGGAATTGGATAGAGTTGACACACAGCTGCTTTAGCTTGTTTTTTTAAAGCAGCTGCAGAACAGGTAAAGGAATACAGGCAGTACACCCTTGAACTGGTTTTATGAGCTTTAGATCATGGATAACTTACCACCTATCCTCAAGATACGTTTCCCTTTTAGTACTATTTTCGTATGTTGCAATACCCAAGCGTTACTTCAGCATTACTACTTCTACTTCTGGAAGATTGAAACTGTCATTCCCAATGAGATGGAGTTATGACTGTTCGTACTGTGTAATCCCTTTCATAAAGTCATTGTTATGGCACTGTAATGTTCTCTTATTTTAGTGGCTATTGAGATTGATCCTGAAGGAAAGGTTATGAACTTGCACCAGGTTGTATGTATAAAGTCTGTATAACGTTGTCAACGTGTGATATAGTAACAGAGTTAATGTGAAATTTTGGTATCTTTGTTTGTCTGCCTTTGATTTTTTTGGTTGTGAGAATTTGAACTGTTTTCATGCCCTTAAGGAATGGGTAAAAAGAAATGATGTACTGCTTCAGGGAAAAAAAAAAAAACCCACCAGGAATCTGCTTTGCTGTTTGTTCATCATCCGTACTACCTATATTTTCTGCTGAATTGTTTTTTACTTCAACAGTGTAAAGAATACATCCTTTTCAGTTCTGTCTTTTGGGAAAAACCCTTTTCTGTCTGCAAATGAAGAATGTCATGGTGTTAACCTGTGGTGTCACCACACTAATGGCCCTGGCATTAGGTAGGATTTGTTTTGCTTTGTTTTGTTTTTTGGTTGGACACCTGCTCTCTGGATCAGTGAATGTCTTCAGTTGTGCTGTGTGTTGTCTATTTAGTAAATACATTCCTTGTTTCATATTCTGTGTGGTGTCTCATCTATAGGTCACCACAGAGAAAAGCAGAAGTTAGCACTTGGATTTTCCTTTATTCTGTTAATTTAGTGATCCGCAGGCAAAACGCTGACCTCGGTTACGTGGGATGTGGATCAAAAGAAGTTGCGTTGGCCATACTGGAGCAACACCCTGTAAATGCCCATTTAAAAAATAAAAACCCTCTCAAAACAATGATATTTTTTTTCATTATGCCTGTTTTTGTTTCATGTTATGTTCATTCGCAAGGTAACCAGCTTTAATTTCAATATGAAAAACCTTTACTGAAAGTAAGGCTCACTAGAGAGATAGCGGCCAGAGACAGGTACCCTGAGGTCACTTGTTGAAATCCAGCACAGACCAGTAGCAATGAAGCCTCTTTGGCAGATACAAAAACTTTTCAGTGGACTTCAGTCCGTGCCAAAATAGATAAGTTCCTCTGGAGAAGTGTCGAGGAGTCTGAACTCACCCTTCACTGAAGTAAATTGCTGAAGCAGGGTTGATAGCTGTGCCTACATTTCATAGGCAACGACAAGAAACATTACATTTTGTAGATTAACTAAAGCATTCACTTCTCTGAATGGTCAACACAGTACAATTTGCCAGCATCAGCCATAATTAAATAATATTTCACTATTCAATGAGGAGTCTGTACACTGTCACTTATAACAGATGGTTGATTTTGTTCATTTTTTTTATGGACACTCTGATTATACAAAGTTGGAGTTGGGTAAATTTTACATTTTTAATATTTTTTCACTTCTTTCCTCCCATTTGCTAAATTTTCCTTCTTTTCTATCTCATCTTCAGTCTTATATTGGAAGATAAAAGTAAGAACTTAAAAGCCAGAAACAAAGCACTCACACATAAGCATATTTCTGTTTGAGATTTGACGAGCATAAAACAGGCAAAAACCTGATTCCCTGGACTAGAAAAACTGGACAAACAAAGAATCAAACCCAGAAAAAGCCCCCAAAATTCCAAATAAACAAAGCTAAAACTTGGTAACTAAGAAAAGAATGGCAGGGAGCTAAAAAAAAATGCCCTTAAGAATCGGGGGTGGGGGGGTGAGAAGCCAAAGTGCCTAAACCAGACCATCTCTCAATATAGGACAAGGGGCAATAGGTGTAAGTTGGAACATAGGAGGTTCCATATAAATATGAGAAGGAACTTCTTCACAGTGAGGGTGACAGAGCACTGGAAGGGACTGCTGAGGGAGATGGTGGAGTCTCCTTTTCTGGAGTTTAAAAACCAACCTGGATATGTTCCTGTGTGACTGCTCTGGAAAGTGATCCTGCTGTGGCCGGGGGATTGAACTAGATGGTCTTTCGAGGTCCCTTCCAATCTCCAATATTCTGAAGAAAAAACTGGAACACCACAGTTTTGAGGTGGGGTATTTGTTGTTATTTGGGAAATTCAGTGGGTCTTTTTTTTTCCTGTAGTTTAAGAAGAAACAAACAAACAATGAAGGATGTCTAACACTCTGGATACCTTACCTGTGATAACTCTCGGAATGGTAAACATTTTCCTACGTTTACTTTCTGTGCATAGTCATCTCTGGTGTAATGACTACATCAGTTCTAAAACATTAGAGTCGCATAGAATATTTCTGGGTACTTGAAGTCAATTGGCTGTAAAACTAGATTCTTGTTGTAGTCCCCCAAACACTTTTGAACTATCTGATATGATATATCCCAATTTCTGGATATAATTTGAGCCTAGCACAAGCCAGGAACCAGTTTTCATACTTTCTTTTGAAGATGAAAAGTGTTTAATAATATGGTCCATAGCCTTTTCCATGCCAGTTGGCCTCACTGACAGAAAACAGTGCTGGGCACATTTAAACTGACAATTTCTGTGTTTGTTTTCAGCTCCATCTGCTTCTAGATCCATAAACATTTATTTTATGCCATTGCTAACAAATCAAAAAGTGATGGAGTAGTCTAAGCTACAGAGATTGCTGGAAATCATCTTGACCAAGCTCTCAGAGGCCAATCTTTCCTTTCTGGACAGCTTAAATGGCTCAGAACACTCTTCAGTCAGTGATTATCACTAAAGGGCAGAGATCCCACAAAACATTTGTGAACATCTTCAACTCTCATGTCAGAAACATCTTGCCCATATCTAATAATAATATTCATTTCATCGTGGCTCTGAGACTGTGTGTCCATACCGTAACTTCACCAGCAATGAAAGACATGCCAGGTTCCAGTCCCCCTGCTGTGGACCTAAACCACCACATTGCAAGAGGTGCTTGCAAAAAGACAGTGCTAGACAGCACTCTGGTGAAGACCTTCTGCCTTAGTTCCCCTGGAAAGCATTGGCTCTGAGCACCTTATCACAGAATGCATTGAGTAGAGGGAACTTTTAAAGGACATCTAGTCCAACTCCTCTGCAACAAGCAGGGGCATCTCTAACTAGAATAGATTGTTCAGAGCCTCATCAACCCTGGCCTTGAACGTCTCCAGGAATGGGGCCTCCACCAGCTCTCGAGGCAACTTCTTTCAGGGATCCACCACTCACAGATTAAAGAAATTTTATTGTCCCACCTAAATCTACCCTTTTCTATCTTAAAATAGATAAATGACCCACAACCTATCATTCCCTACACTTGTCAACAGTCCTTCTCCATCCTTCAGATAGACCAGATTCAGATTTCTACACCAAGTCCTGACATAAAGGACAAAGAACATTCACATCACCAGCTAACTAAATCCTTAAAGTAGTTGCTTCTTACATTCTCCTTTGGTATTCACAGGAGCACATTGGGCATTTCCAGGGGATCATACTCTTCTCAGTGTCATCTAGTGATAGGATGAGGGGCAATGGGTGCAAGCTGGAACATAGGAGCTTCCATATAAATATGAGAAGGAACTTCTTCACAGTGACAGAGCGCTGGAACAGGCTGCACAGGAAGGCTGTGGACTCTCCTTCTCTGGAGATATTTAAAACCCGCCTAGGTATGCTCCTGTGCAACTAGGTCTAGGTGATCCTGCTGTGGTGGGAGGATTGGGCTACATGATCTTTCAAGGTCCCTTCCAATTCATAATTATTCTGTGATTCTGTGATTCTATGATTCTATTCAGAACTCAGGCAACAGCAAGCCAGCTACTAACCGTGACACTGCATTGTTCTTCAGATGCTCTTTCTACCTCAGCTGTGGTTTAGCTTTCCTCCTTGACACTTGTTGGTGTGAAGATGCCAGTGACTTCTGAGTTTAACAAGATATTTGGACTGTAGTCACTTTCTTATCCTTGGCAATCTTTTACCCTAAGCAACTGTTTTGCTTATGCTTTGAGCTAGTACCAGGCTTCTTTCATAAACAAATACGTTTGCTTCCCTTAAATCTCTTTGAAAGTAAGTTATTTGCTGATGTTTCTGAATGTATGTGTACTGAAACCCACTGAATAATGTAATGAGATAAAAGAAAGCAAATAGGGCATTTGTACGTCTTTGCAGTACAGCGAAAGGAAAATAGAGTGTAGAGAGCATAATCTGCTAAACATGACAAGGAAAAAAGCAGGCAATTAGAGTGAAGAGTTATACATTCTGCAGTGTGTGTGCATCCGTACAGAGACAGAGTATGTGTGTAAGTATGTGCACATACGGTGATAGACACGTGCACAAATGCAAACACACATATCAATGCACACACGGTGAATTTTTAATTAAGAGGAGAGCAACTTTCAAGCCTAGACTCAAAAGTTATCAGAGGCCTTGCAGAGATTCCCCCTGGAGTTTCTGAGAGCTCGGTTTAGTAGCCAGCAATTTCCAATTTCTTAGATAATGTGTAGGACCATGGTGCTGATTAGCCCTTAAATCACTCTCTCCCTGGAAAAGTAAAATCTTTAATTTCTTTAATGGTGAAAAACACATCTCTATGTTTCTCTTTTTCACCTTCAGAAGCTCTTGGTTAATTGCAGTCTGGCCCCAGTATTTATTTTTGGGTGCTGAGTACAAGCAAGGGTAGCCCTGTTCAAGGAAAATGCAAAGGGGGTCTCATATTTAGGGAATTGGTTTCTCCGGTGGAGAAATGATACATCATTTTAATTCTTGCATTTTTAAAGTGATGCCTGGGGTTTTTAATCTCAAGTCTCCCTTTGACATTAATGGGAGTCATGTTGCTGAAATGAACACGTGATGCTTTGATAATTGAAAGGGACCAAGTGTGATAGAATCGTAGGCGCTGGAGAGGTAAAATACTTGTTCCACTAGAAGAACCTGCCATTTTTTTTTTTTCCTTCTAAAGCAGGAAATGAAGAGATTTACAGCTAATTTATTAATGTATTAATGTATTGTTCAATCTATAAATGAGTCAGAATAACTGCCTTCACTCTGTTCACTGGAAGGTTGTTTCACAGGACAAATATATTTTGTCAAGTGGAATTGTCCCTTTCCTTAATCTCATCCCATCACTTGTTATTCTTTTTGTGACCCATGAGTAATCCCTCTCACTCCACACATTTTACACCATTTTGGGTATTTTCAGAACATTACCCTTTTTTCCCCTAGGTCCTGTTTTGTTGATTTATACAGATTTGGTTATCTTAATCTACTGACTTCATAAGTCAAGCCTTAAAGTCCCCACAGGGATCTTGTCTATTTCTTTTTCCCTGAATACTCTAGACTCCCGGGGTCTTTTACAGAGACAACAAGAAGAAATTTTATCTCTCCTACTGAGGAATCCATTAAAAATACCAGATGGAGTAAAATAGTCTGAAGGGGACTCAATGACTGTCTGAAGACCGTAACAGGATACCGAGGTATTTGTTGTTGTTTTAACCATTGATAGAATCCATGGAAAGAGTGTGCCCACCTTTCTTCTAAAAAGGGATTTCTTTTTTCCAACAAACAGTTCAGAAAGGTTTATGGAGATAAAGTCCTTGACACCTTTGAAGTCCACTATTAGGTGTAATTTGAAAAAGAAGGGATGTAGAATCAAGGTCTTGTAGCATAAATAATGTTGACTATGTTGTCTGTTGTTTCTATCCGTTTACTCTGTTCTCTCTCTGTCTAATGTAAGGGCATGACAATTTCTCATCAGTAGCACAAAACATCGTTATAAATATTTACTCTCCCTTTTCATCCTCTGAAAAAATCTTGTACATATGTAAGTGGGAAGGAGGAAGACAAATGAAGATAATATAGTCTTTTACGATTTGTACAGGGCAAAGCAAAAGGAATTTACTGCAGCAGCATTTCTGCAGTTCGCAGTATAGAAAACATAATGGGGACTTCAGAAAAGAAAATGAAAAGCCAATCAAAACTTGAGCATGTATTTTTAAAGCATAGGAAAACTATCTAAGGAAATTAATTGGGTAAAATAGTCGTTAAAGAACAGCTGAGGTTGCCATCAGAAATCATTTAAACATCAAAAGAAAAACTTTCAGTCTTCTAATGTTCATTTTCCCGTGCACCCTGTGAAGAGTATTTTCTAGTAGCTGCTTTGTCATATTTGCATCAAAAAGCTATGGAAGTATCCAAGGCTTCCTGGCGGTGGAAACTGAAATGAAGACATTTTGCATGACAAAAGTGTGAGAATTTTCATGAGCATATTCCAGCCAATTATTAAGAAGCCATAAAGACCTGTGACTTCTATGGGAACATACGTTCTTCTTTACATTTCAGGATATTCAGTTGTTGAGAGAATGAGCTGTTGTGAGGGCAGAAGCAGGAATGGGTACAATTAACTTGTCTAACACTAGTCTCAGGGACACTGATTCAGTACAGTTAATATAATCAACAGTATAATCAATAACGTACAATTAATCTAACAGGAGAACACATTGTGAACCTGAAAATTCCTCCAATTTAAGGCTGGAAATACACTTTCAGCACTTGCCTCAATTTGTAATAGCTCTGAAAGGTGCGTGGGCGGTAGACATCTGAGTTGACTTCTGTATGTTAACCATGGGTGTCTTCTTTGAGACACCATCATATTGGGTGCTGGAATCCAGCTTTCAGAAAGAACACAGACTAAGGTGTACTTGCTAAAAAAATGCCAGACAGAAAGCTTGTCTTTTGTTATAAAGAATTCAACACTTCTCCTGTTTTCCTTGCAAGCACTCTACCCAGAAATCTATAGAATACAGTAACTGAAGAAAAGGTGGGTGATGGAACACTTTATAGGCCAAGACTGGTCTGCTCTTCAGTGAAGAAAAAAGACCCTTTGTGCAATGGAGACAGATCGCTTCATCAAAAGTATTGGTAATGGTATAAGACAGGACCTTCAGCAGGTCTTTTAATTGCCAATCTACATTACAGAAGTTGAGCTCTGCTTCCCTGCAGTGTTTGAATTAGACAATTCAGTTTAATGCTAGTTCCTGCACGGGCAGAAATACTTCAGTTCATGTACATAATGTTAATTGTTTCCTATTATCTAATTCTAAGCAACACTCCAACCAGCACTGAACTGCTTGGGGATTGCCAAAGTTGCTCACATCACTTTCCCCTGTTGTATTTATCAACCATTAAAGCATGCAGTTTCTTATTCCCTGTAAGTTGACTATGGTGTTTGGAACCACCCCCTTGCAGCCAAATGTATGAAATGTTTATTACTGTTGCGCTATCCATTGTAAAATACTGGAACTTCCACAAACTGGAAGCTTTAGACTGAACAATTCACTGACTGAAGTACAGTGAAATGGGAAGTCAGAGGCAGAGCTGCTGTTAGACCACAGCCATTGTGATTCCCAGTTCGCCCTGACATAAACATTAGTGAGAACAAAAATGGTTCTGGTATCACAATGACAGAATTTGTAATCCTTAGACTATATAATACTTTTCTTTTATAGCTGTGTCAATGCAATTTTCTTTTGGTGATGTTTTGAAGCTTGCACATTAAATACGAGGCTCTGAACACCTCCAATATTGAAGCTTTAGCTCAGTAAAAGTAATAGCACAAAAGCATCAAGCCCATTCTCTTGAGTTTTCATGGTCTATTTCTTTGCTTGCAGCAAAGTTGGATAAAAGTATTTACCTCTTAAATGTTTACCTAATACAGTATGAAGTGTTGACCTTAAATGGTCTTTACAGCTCATAGACCATAAAAACAAAATTATGAATGAGCAATTTTTATTCCTGCAGAGGCAATGAGTGTAGCAGAGTATGTTTTTCCCTACACTTATGGTAAGAATACAAGTAATGTCATCTTGTACAACTAATATTATTCACAGATGTCAGCAGTTGTTTTTTGACTTAACTTTAAAGCCAAATGTGGCAGCACTGGTAGAAAGGAATAAAAACTTCTCTTCTGGCACTCACTGCTAGAATCAGTGAGCAAGACCTAGATTCTTCTGGTAAAGAAACACAGATGTTGCCTCAGTCAGTGAGACCAGGCCATCTAGACAGTGAACAAAAAAGACTGTAGAAGTCTTAAAATTAACAGTTCAGATCAAGCTATTGAGTGCAAAGCAGAAAATTCTCACTTTGACTTGTGCAATAACCAATTTCTCAGCATAATCTCAGTGCTGTGTTTAACACTGGTCATGCCAAATAAGCATTAACAAAAAAAAAAGTGCCTCCATGAGCACAAAGTTAGCAGCTCGTTACTCCTTCAAACTGTTTTTCCCCTTCCTCAGCCTCACAAGAAGTCAACTTATTTACAAACTGCCCTTAGCAGTGTTTCCAAACAAACAGCATTTTCCCTGTTGTTCTGATTGTTCCCATGCAGACCTGTTCTTTGTTTCAGACTCCTATCCTGTGTCTTTCTTGCAAGCTCTGTACTGCTGAATTCTTCAACAATCATGTGCCCACAATGAATTTCACACCAAACAGGTAGAAATCCCTTAATGCTTTAACTAACAGGCTACATATGTAATGCTTTACCCTTTGCTCTCCTCCCCTGCTCAGCTCTGGACTAGAATACTGACCACACCACAGCCCACAGAGGCAGCACTGGTCAGGGACTGCAGCTCATGGGTGACCCATGTCAGAACATGGTCAGTTCTCTACTCTTTCAAGAAATGTATGTTTTTGAAGATTTTCTATTTATGCTCTCTTGGATTTCAAGTGCCTTCTCAGAAAATTCAAGCACTTCTGATGAGCAAAAACCTCGTGTATATGTTTTACATACATATATCTGTTAATAATAGTAATAAAATGCTATATTCAGACAATGATTGTTGCCTTGATTTCAGATGAGAATGCATTACCAAGATAAAAAACTGTGGTGCACTTGAAAAGCATTTTTTCCCCTCTTTCATGGCTGGTCCTTTGATCTCCTCTTCTCATGTTTCTGGGTTTGTTTTGTTTTGTTTTTCCTTCTCCTTTCAACCTGAAGTGTAAGTGATGAATACTGATGTGGCGGAGTTTGGTCCTGTTAAACAGTCCAGAGCACTGGCATACAAACTTCTCCAAGCTGTTTATGATTTGTAGATCAGGAAATCTGCCTAAGATATTTAATTATTTTTTAGGAAATAATTGTGCTTTATGGTCATTGGATTTGATCCTGCTGTGGCAGAGGGATTGCGACTAGATCATTCTGACTAGAGGATCTTTTGAGGTCCCTTCTAGTCTCCAATGTTCTGTGATTCTGTGATTGCAGGTTTAATAACTCCCACGATGCTCCCAGTTTGAATACTAGTCGTGAGCATCTTTTTTGATATTAATGAAATGTATTCGCATTCTGATAAAAATATTAACAAATTGACTAAATTTAAATGGGTTTGAGACCTTTCTTAGAGCCATAACTCAGCAGAATTGATACTAATTCATTGTAGCTACTCCTAAGATATTTAACTTTGTCTGTCTGTAAAGATGCCCCTCTCACAATAAGATTATTGAACAGACTTTAAGAGCAATCTTGTTTATGAATATATACAAAATTTTGGAAGTCGTCTTTAACTGTATTCAGGCTAAAATTCTGTTGCCAAAGCAGCTTGAAGGTTCAACTTAAGTATTAATAGGCCACTGAGGCTATAGAGCCTAAACTGACAGGATATGACTGCAACACGTTGCTCTATTGTAAGTTATTTAAATTGGAAGATTGCTTGCCTCTAAAAAAGCTGATTACAATGGAAACAACACAGCGAATGCTGCAGGACATTAAAAACCAGGTAAAAAAAGACATCATACTGAGCTCCTCACTTCCAGATTGTAATAAAATTGGGTAAACTATTCACCGTGACTGATTTATTCAGAAGTTGTCCCTTCTTGGGCTCATGAATTTATATTCAAACAGATTCGGATTTCAACAGATTTCTTACTCAATGTCACAATTACTGTACTTTTTGATCTTTTCTTTGGACTTTCTCTTTTCACACTCTTCAGGTCTCGTATTGTGCATGTGGCTTTCAGAGGGTGTCAGTTACGTGAGGATATTGCTATGGTGTAACGATGATGGGTCTTTGTAAGATTACTCTTTCCTAGTTGCCCTTGTGCATAACACTCTGCAGCAAATACAATATGTTGGTGTCATTATCACACTGTGTACTATATTACCTCGTAGTAATTTGTTCAGAAAGGCACAATTTGAGAAAAAAAAATCACACATTTTCAATTTCCGATTAGGTTTTGCCTGTAAGAAATTTCTCTTCCATAACTTAGTGACTTGCCTTAATGAATTAAGGTCCATGTAACCCTTCCTGAAGAATCTACACTCACAAAATGAACTGAAGCATCCTAAGATTAGTCATATATACCTTTAAAGTAGAATAGAAGCCTAAAGTGGAAATGTTTGAAGCATTTCCATTTACACACACATGCCTTATTAATGTTAGGTCTCTAAATCAAGGTAGATTGACGGGAAATCATAAGCAGCAACACAGCTGGGCCCAAAGACATTCCAGTTTGGGAGATGGTACAGCACAAGCTTTTTCTCATAAAGGTTTGATAACTCATGCTGAACATGATAGCAAAGTGGATGAGGGTGACAGAGCACTGGAATGTGCTACCCAGGGAGATTGTGGAATCTCCGTCTCTGCAGACATTTAAAACCTGCCTTGACATGGTCCTCTATGTCTGGATCTAGGTGATCCTGCTGTGGTGGGGGTATTGGACTAGATGATGTTTTGAGGTCACTTCCAGTCCCTCATGTTCTGTAATTCTGTGATGACCACCAGATCTAAAGTTAAATGAATCTGGTGTGCTCTTAACACGGATTAACACATCTTTCAGTTTGCTCTATTATCCATGTACCCTTAAAAAAAACCAGCCTTCAAGATGGCTTCCTTGATCCTACATTCTTACAGCTTGGTGTTGAGGTCTGAGTCTCACAGAGCATTTGCAACTGTTTCTTTAACATGGCTGAACTCTGCTCTCTGTTATTTTCAGGTCCTCAGGAACATAACAATATCCTAGAAAAGTACCTGGACAAACTTAGGGAAGGGCTAATATATCTCCCTGAAAGACCTCTGCATCTTATGGAGAGTGTGCTAAGATATGTAACTCAGAAATTCTTTCTCTGCTTTCCTGAGTGGCTGTCCTGACAGTCTGAATATTAAATTAATTGACTGCATGCATATAAACAAACAAAACATCAAAATAAGCAGGTCATAGCATAATATTTAGAAATTATTAGAAGAAACTTCAAATCCATCACACTCAGTTACTGGATGAGTAGTTTATGTAAATATACTGAAGCCCATGGAGAGCTCATACATTATTACCAACCGCTATTGTGCAAATGTTCTCTTTATTAGTAATTTAATATTGACACTAATTGTCCACTTAGACTGTTTATTATTGGTTTTGCTTCTTGGATGACAAACATGGGGTGAAAATCAAGTACTCCGAGAGACCACAATCAGATTTCTATTAACATTAACTACATAATTGCTGGGATATCCCTTACAATCAAAACCTCTAGCTAAATGAAAAGTAAAGAATGCCATAAATAAAGGGTCATGAAAATTAAAAAATCATGGCTGACATAGAGTTGTCTTTGTCTTATATAATTTCTGAACTCATATATTTTCATACGAGTATTTACTTTAATCCTTCCTAAAGAAAAACTTTATTCATTGAGCAAACAGAAGAATCTATCTCTTACAGCTGGTTCATACTCAGCCCATTCTGTTAGTGAAAGAGGCACGTGAGAGTACAAGTGGCGAGCAGGTCTGTAGAAAGTTCTTCTCACTCACTGAAAAGAAAAAAAGTCTTACTTTTGATAGAAGCCACACAAGAAGAACTACAGTCACCCTGCTGTAGGTCATGGGTGGTGGAGCAAAGAGAAGAAAAGAAAGGAGAAATAATACAGGACTTAATCATTCTTTCTTTCATAGAGATTCTGTGTAAAGACTGAGGGACACACTACTGCTGTGTGTGGTGGAAGGAAAGTTTAGTGACTGCTACTGGTGCTGTCTATTCTCAACGGGTAAGAGACGAAATAGATGTCAAGGGTTTTACACTTTAACTGCTGCCTTTCACTGGCCCTCAACAAATGCTCTAAGAGGTTGTGGAGCCTCCTTCTCTGGCGATGTTTAAAACCCACCTGGATATGTTCCTGAGTGAATTGATCTGAGTGATCCTGATCTGACAGGGGGATTAGACTAGATGATCTTTTGTGGTGCCTTCCAATCCCTGATGTTCAGTGATTCTGTGATTCTGTGAAAAGGAAGATGTTTGTTCTTTGTCCTTTTATCCAGAGATGTGTATTGTCTATTCTTTTGTTGTTAAAGAAAACTGATAAGAACTTAGATAGATAATTTGTTTGCAAAGTGTTCAGATTTTTTAAGTTCATCACCAAATACATACCTCATAGTCTATTGCTAAAGGCATTGCCTGCTGGGAAGTACTACTTATAAATAAGTTATTTAAAATGTCTTATCACAAAATCACAGAACACTGGGGATTGGAAGGGACCTGAAAAGATCATGTAGTCCAATCCCTCTGCCACAGCAGGATCCAATCCTGTATCTCTAAAGCACAATTATTTCCTAAAAAATAATTAAATATCTTAGGCAGATTTCCTGACCTACAAATCGTAAACAGCTTGGAGAGGTTTGTATGCCAGTGTTCTGGACTGTTTAATAGGACCAAACTCCGCCACATCAGTATTCATCACTTGCAATTCAGGTTGAAAGGAGAAGGAAAACCAAACCAAACCAAAACCCCAGAAACATAAGAAGAAGAGATCAAAGATCATCTAGTCCAATCCCCCTGCCACAGCTGGATCCCCTAGATCCAGTCTCACATGAATATATCCAGGTAGGTTTTAAACATCTCCAAAGAAGGAGACTCCACAACCCCCTGGGCAGCCCATTCCAGTGCTCTGTCACCCTCACCGTGAAGAAGCTCCTTCTCATATTTATGTCTTATCTACTATTTTTTGACAATATTCTATGGGTCCTTTTTTAAATACAAAGGTACGTTTCCTCAAAGATCCAACTCATTATTTTACTTCTTTATCTTCATAATTTTTGGTTGCTTATAAAACTTGTTGGATTCATAGTTCATGGACTATGATACTGGCAAGGGGCAGTCTCATTCTTTTCGTTCGGTGGTTCATGGGCAATTCACATTCATTCACAAGGTATGTCTTGTGTCAATGCAGTTGCTATGTCCTTCAAAGTGTTTGTTTTCATTGTTCTGAGATACCAGAGACTAATTTCTTCAGAAGAAGGAAAGGCTGACCTATGTCGCCAGAAGTGTTGAATAGTCAGTCAGTACTCTATGACTTGTCGTGAATGCCTGCCATAAGATTTATGGTTTGTAGTAAAGAAATCCTTCCCTGTGTGTGTAACTGTGCTTTGTACCATTGAAAATCAACCACTGTATTTGAGTTTGCAGCCTTAAATTAGGTAATTAAAATTGTTGTTTAAATTGTTGTCTAAATTTTCTTTTACTCTTTGTCTGGGGAACTGTAGATGGACACTGAGGTTTCTGATGGGATTTATAAATATACTATGGCAAACATAACCATCTGCAGTCATGGTGTCCAGGTAAGGCAGGTTGGTGTGAATAAACATCACACAAAGAAGCAACAAAAGCCAATGATTTAAGAATATCTTTGTGCATGCCTCATTCTGACCTACAGTAAATCCCAAACTAATTAATTCACAGTCTATTGAGTTTTCTGCTGAAAAACACATGGTGGGAACTAGTGCTTAGCAATTGCAGGAGGCAGAACTGCAGCCAAAAGAGAAACAAAAGCCTGGTTAACACTGTCTTATTCTAGCTCAGGATGGGTTCCTTGAACAAAAACCAATCAGAATTCAAAGGGAACAGAGACCTGAACCAATTTGTGCTTTCCATAACTCACAACTGTACAAGCAGACTGGAGAGGAACGATGAGGACAAAACAAAGAACGGACAAGTTGACTACAGGAAGTCAATGTTGTTTCTGAATTTGAAAGACATCCAGCACTGGGACATCTTAATGGCAAATGTGCAGTTTGGAATAGGAGTTGAATGAAAGCTGTAGATTCTTCTACTAAGAATTGAGAGCTTAAAAGTGGGGAAGGAATTGGATCTAGAAGAAACCGAAGGGAGACTTGGAAGCATAAGCTTCAGGACAGAATTTTTCTACTGGAATGAGAATTTGAGAACTAGTAAGTGTGTCTGGAACTTGACTACATGTCACGCAATTAGGGATTGAAGAAATTATTTGAATATGGTAGTCTGAAAAGGGCAGAGAGAATGTAACACCATTAGGATCATCCTTGAGGCAGAATGAGGTGACTTGATATAGTTTAGGTCCTTGGGACAATGTAATTAAAGGAAGTATATCCACTCACATTGCCCCCCAGTACTCTAGGAGTCAACTTTGTTGAGGCATACATGCATCCATTTGAAAGAAAAGAATCCCTTTGCACAGTTTTCATATTTGTTTTCATTTGCAATGCTAGGTTTGAACTTATAATTGTCTAATTAGGTAAACTGACTTTTTAGTTTTGGGTTTTTTTTTCAAAATTCAATAATGTTTGACTATATTTTATCTGGAATAATGAACTCATACTGTGATGATAATCATGATAGAATGAAAAGAAAAAAACATTTGAGGGATTCCTGTTATCTGGCAACAAATTCCATCCACTGGATGTAAACATAATTGCAACATATTTCCTTAATGATCTGGCCTAACTGGGACACAAAGCTACAGTATCTTTTCAATGTCGACTTTCTTTAACAAAGTGTTTGTAGTCTGCTTGATTTGAAGCATCATTAAATTATTAGGTTTATGTATAAGTAATGATTTTTCTGAATATTTAATCAAGACTTGTAGAAAAGGACTGGCAGGAAATCATAAAAATTAGCGACGGGAATGACCTGTTGGGTCATCAGGCATTTTTTTCTTTCATTTTCAGTCATAGAAGAGCGTAGGCGGTTTCCCTGCAGTATAACTGGTAGTACTTTGTCCGTTCCTTAGAATTTGAGTGTTTTGTCTTGAAAGAATCGTTGGAATACAGATGGCATGCTGGAACCAAGTTTTCTTCTCACTTCCACTGCAGTAAATTAAAAATCTAATCACCACTGAAATCAATGCAGTTGCTCCTTGTTTCTGTTAAGGTGAAAATTAGGGTACAAATTCCAAACAAAATCACCAGTGGTCTGAATCATCCTTTTGTGGAGTCTATTTTCTTTGATGATAAAGGGAGCCTGTAGTATCTAATTTCTTAAATTAGATTTACTGTTCTTATATTAATTCTCGATACCTCTGCTGCTCATTCATACACATGCACTCATTAACACTTGGCTCACACGTGTGCGTGCATGCACACGCACACACTTACAATAACAATGCAAATAACAATCATCCAGATTGTATCCCAAAACAGCATGGCAGCGATAGTTATGTCTAATAAGCTATAATGCTTAAGAAGGAAATGAAAGAAATGTGATGAAGACAACATCAGCTTAAAAACCGCCTGGATATGTTCCTGTGCGACGTGGTCTAGATGATCCTGCTCTGGCAGGGGGATTGGACTTCATGACCTTTTGAGTTCTATTCCAGTCCCTAATGTTCTGTGATTCTATGATTCTGTGATCAACTACTATTTCTCAAGAAATTTTGCAATTTGAAGGACCCTTAAAAAGAAGGAAATGACAAGGAGGGACAAAAAACAGAGAGGGCATTGCAGCTACTCAGTTATCTCACACTTGACAGAGTAATACGATTTTAAATTAGTTTTGCCTTTCATTATCTTTTCATGTTCTTTTTTTAGAATTGTGCTTTGTTTGCTTTTGTATTTCTCACCATCTCTTCTTCCTCTTTTTACCCTTTTGTTTTTAAACTAGAAAGGATGCTAAAAAGATACTTGACCCTAAAACATAATTGTACTGATATTTCAAACCATTACTTTAGCTTGTGCTGCATTCATACTAGCTGCCAGCCATGAATAAAACTCTGACACACTGAGGCAACTTTAAAACCGAGTATATATCACCTAAACTCAAACTGTCATGCACCTTTTATTGTAGCTTATTTTTTCCCCTGTTATTGCTCATTACCAAAACATGTGTTCGTGTAAGCAGAATTTTTCTTTTCCTTTATCAGCCTGTACCGTCCTCTGATTCATGACATCCAAAGACTAACTTTAGTAACTTCACTGTGTCTTTTTATCACAGGACATGCAAGAGGCCTGAACCAGTCAAGATCAATGCTCCTGGAGATCAGGAAAGATAGATTCTGTATAAACGTGTTACAAATTAAAAAGATGAAGGAGTGATGGAACATAAGAAAGCAGAAGATGTCTTTTTACGTAACAGCTGGACTTGATGATCTTTAAGGTATCTTCCAACCAAAGTGATTCTGTGATTCTACAGAGAGACTGTAAAGGGTGACGATAGTGAGAATTGAATACTAAAAAAAACCTTGGTCCAACTGACTAATAAAGGATGCAGTGTTTGATGCTTCATGCCCCGATATCTAAGTTATCCACAGAGTCTTTTAGGGGAGTTGCTAAATATGATACATCTCTGGTTTCTAAATACAACACATGTCTGGTTTGTCCATTGTCTTCTTTAGTTATATTAACTGAACATATAATGAAGTTGAGTTATAGTAGCCATTGTTAGTAGGTTCCCCCACAGGCTTTGTTCCTTTTCCAGACTTTAGAAGAGACTGTGTCTACTTTTGAAGCTTATCAACTACAATCTTTTTCCTCACAGAAACAGGTCCCAAGTAATGTAAAATAAGTGCACCAAGTAGTTTACCATTTTGATCTTATTGCATCTAGTTTCCACTTAACCCCACTATTAGAGTTTCCTGATGCGATCACAGTAGAAGCCATTTATTAGCTCCCACGCTGTCCCTTATACACAATCTCTCCCTCCACGTGACCTCGCAAGTTATAACAACAAGTAGTGCAATCTTTCTCACGAGACAATCATGCCTTCTAGCTAGCTTCCCAATTGGTTCTTCCCCAGGTCTTGCTGGCAGGCAGGCAGAGCTTCCCTGCTCTGCCCCAGGTGCCCCATCCTTGTCTCTTGTGGCCTTGTAGGTTATCTCATCTCCATGGCACCCGGTTCTTCTCTGCCAGCTAGCAGCATTTCTTAGCTATGATTTCTTAGGCTCCGAGTTGACCTTCTTGTGGCCTTCCAGTATCTGAAGGGGGCCTACAGATAAGCTGGGGAGGGACTTTTTAGGATATCAGGCAGTGACAGGACTAGGGGGAATGGAGCAAAGCTGGAGATGGGTAGATTTAGACTGGATGTGAGGAGGAAGTTCTTCAC
>JAOXOE010000874.1:3053113-3080715 GCA_028565055.1 Phoeniculus purpureus
GAAAGGAAAGGAAAGGAAAGGAAAGGAAAGGAAAGGAAAGGAAAGGAAAGGAAAGGAAAGGAAAGGAAAGGAAAGGAGTTTAGCAAACTTTTGTAGCACAGATGAAGAGCCTAACCATGCAGATCTGTGTTCTCAGACTAAATGACATGCACTTTTTGCTCTGGTGAGAGATCCATATTTTAAATGTCCCCATGTACCATTATCATGCATAACAACCTGTCATGATTATTCATGTCTTTTTCCCAATATCCATATTTTGACATTACCACTGAAAAGATCCAGTGTGCTCAGTGGCTTCTTAAAAATAAATAATTGAAAGCTACCGTAAATTATATTAAGCTTCGACTTGGCTGACCCTCTCTTGCTTCAGTCCATCGCTATCTCTTTAAATGTATTCCCTCCTAAATTATATTGTAATTTGGAGGTGCTGAAGTCTTAAGTTTTTTGACTCCAATGTAACTTCCTTCCCAATGCATAATTCATTTTCACTTTGTTCTTGGTGCTGCGTGTGCAATCGCATTTTTGGCAGCCAAATGCAGACTGAAATCAACAACTCTGTAAAGGGTGAGAATGGAATTGGAATGGACGGCTTGGCGGAAGAAATATTAAGCATGTCACAATGTTTTGTACTCTATCTTGTGAAATGGAAGCAAAAACCTCAAACAACTCAAAGTTTAAAAGCAGAGAATGATGTTTAAGGTCTGAGAATTATCCACCGCTGATGTCATTCTGTTGTTGCATTTAATTACTTTTCACATCACATAAACTGATGGCTTCTGGATGTTTTTATGCCATGAGATTTTTTGATGAGGAACATGTTCTCCCACTTTCAATTTTTTAAGCTGGAGTAAGTCAGTCAATCTCTGTAGACTCAGATGAGGGGCACCAGGCTTATCCGATAAAAATGAGCGTCACTAACTTCAGAATATTGACATTATTTTCTGAAGTAACATCCTTGCAGAAGTCTTTATGCTCTCATGAAGTTCCTTTGTGATTGGGTTCAAGTTTCAGCTACTTTAAGGCAATGTAATTCTGCTAGCTTACGTTGACTGACAGCCATACCTTTGTTTTTATCTTTTCATCATGAATAAGTAGTAGTGATAACAGACCAGTTCAAGAAATAACATCCTCCAGTATTATCATTTTCTTAACATGTAATTATATCTGCAATGTCAGACAGTGGAAAAGACAGCAAATTAGACAGAAGTGCGGTTGTAACGTGATGGATCAATGACAAAAACATGTCATACCGATGTGCATTCATAAAGGTTTCACATGATCAAGCATAAAGGTGACTATTTTTCTTTATGAGATCACACAGCCATCGAAGATAGAAATGTGAAAACAAAGTTGTGAAGATTCAAAACAACACAGGAAAGTGAGGAGTGCATAAGGACACATTTACAAGAAGATATAGTAAATGATGCAGAGATGACAAGTAACAACTCAGGAAGACTTACATAAAACCTGTGAAACACAGAAGTGGTGGATAAGGATAAGCCACTACAAAGAAAGGAATAAACATGGGAAATGATGTGCAAAAGGTAATTGAACCACAGAACCCCCTCTCCCCTGCAATGTATTCCCAGGGACTTGTCATTTACCTGAACAAAGTCGTAAGTCAATACACTATAAATATACACACCTGCACTGTTAGAAATGCCTCAATCTTATTAGGCAAGGTTGGCAATTTATAATTACTGCCATTATGTGTGTGTCAGTAATGACAACCTACCTGGCTAATAAAATAGCTCATTTTCTCACGCATTCCTTCCTTGCCCCCACTCAAGACTTTGCTTCAATTCTTAACAGCATGTTTAACTTTTTGCTTGTACTTCTGAAGCATGGCACAACTGGGTCCCTTGAGACCAAATTCATTCCTTTGGTGACCACTGTCTTCCTGACACCTTCCTCTATCCCTGACCTGTCTTAATTCACCACAATAATCAAGAACACAAGTAGCCCATCAGCAGAACTCAAAATTGGAATGTTCAGTGCCATGAGTGACCCATACCTTCCCTTTTTGTGTAGTTTTCCCTCAATTCCACTGATGATCTGTGCTTTTTCGTCCTGATTTCTCACTATCCATCTGTCCTAGCATTGCAGCTTGTGCTGGCTGCTGCATCAGTGAAGCAAGCGTTGCTTGTATGGCAACACTTCCCGTCCTGATCTCACTGTGTGGTTTTTTTCATGTTGTTCTGCAGGACTAGAATAGCTGTCCTGAGGTAATATGCCAAGCCCCTTAACCTTGTATTATTCAAATCTCTCCCTAGGGGACCAGGAAAGTCTGTGAGCATCCTCCACTTGTGGGAATCTTCCTTTGTCATTTTATAGGGTATTATCTCAGCCCTATTCCTCTCGCTAGACAGAAGAAGCCTATTGCATTAAGCAGGTCAACTTTTCATTGAGTCTGTTCTGAAAAGACTGAGATGCTTACCCTGACTCATTAAGACAAAAAATGTGAAGGCAAAGAAAATAGTTCAAATGGGACATTTAACTAATCTCCTTTTAAAGCTCTGACACAAAAAGCTCAAAGTGAATTACAAGGAAGAGAAGGAAAACATATGAAATAGACTCTACATCAGTAGATTTTGACAGCTGCAATATTATAGGCTGAATTAATGTTCCATAAATATACATTGAGCATTTCCATTACAGTGATGTCAGCTCTCATTGTCAGTTGAACAGGTGCCTACATAGTAAACCACATATGACTTTTGAGCTGCACCTTGAGTTGTATTTTCTGGTGTAAAATAATACTTTTCTATGATGGGATACAGACAGTTGTTAATTCTTCTACTAAAAATTTATATTAAAGTAATCCCCATCCCAAAAAAATAAATAAAACCCACAGAGCACTAGCTTGTTGTGTTCATCACAACGTAGCATATCTTAAAGTGATGTGATGTGGAATGATCAATACTATCATTCAGATGTTATATATATATATATATATATATATATGAAAATAGAGAAGCCCATTAGTTATTTTAAAAGATATCTATATGGCAAAACTAAGATGAGAAGACAGCAGCTGAAACACAAGGGCTTTTTTATTTTCTTTTCAGATATTGAATTGGTGCTGTTCAGGAATGATGGGTTTGGAACTAATTAGAAAAGTACCTGCAACACCCAAAAAGAAAAGATGTTTAAATGAGGTAATTTCTGAAGGTGTGTGATCACCAACTGCCTGTGTCTGCATGAAGGCTGAGACACACTTTTCGTGAAGATGTGACCCTTTTCCACCACCATATAAAAGGAGGTAAAATTGAGGGGGTATTGCACAATGCCTTTATTTTATTTCTTTTCCATCTCTGCCAGTATTTTGTTTTATTTTTTTGTACTAGGTATATACAGTTTGTCTGGACACATGGTACAGGAGAACTTTAGCATTAGTCTACCCCGGAGGGAAGTGTTAACTACAGTGTTTGAAAAATCTCTGTGCATCCAGCAAGCAGCAACATAACAGATGGGTGAGTTGGTCACAGTAGCAAAGATTTTCCTTGCATTACCACATCACAGGAAGCTTCTAAGAGAAAGCCTCAACTTCACACAGACTTAACTTCAAGCAAAAGAGGAATAGAATTTTTCACATCCTTATATTGCCTAAGAAGCTACTCAGAGTGAAATGTCACAGTTCTCCTTAGCGCAGAACTAAACGTGGAATATAATTGTTTGTCATCTTTCAAGTTGTGGTTCTATTCAAATTTGAGGCATGCTTAATTTGACCACAGCCAACTGTCTAAACAAGCAAGCTTCAGTACTTCTACTGCATCAACAACCAACTTAATAACATCAGCCTGCATTTTTACATGAATTTTCTATAGCTTACTGAAAATGCTATTCTGTTTGCTCACTGCCATAGGCTAGTTACCTGTAGTGGAGCTTAGTTTCAGATACACTGAATATAATGAGAAAAACTAGCATCAGACACGAGACTACCGGCAGCAGAAATCTATGGGAGAGGCAGTCTTATCATAATTCCTGCCTCAGCTTTACATTTTACAGTAAACCTAAAAAAAATATATATAAATCAGTGATAGAATAGAGCTACTAGAAACTGCTTTTTCATTACACCAATCCTCCAGTGAAAATGTCATGACATTGTAAAAGTTCCCAGCTCTGAGATTGTATCTGCACTATACTGTTTGGACAAGTTCAGTCCTACTAACTTGCTTATGACCATAAAACAAATTTAGTAGTGTAGCAGGGAACACATACGGATATCTGCTGACTACAGCCATATACTTCATCCATAAAAGCAGCTGTATTATTACAACAGGAGTACGACATTACCAGCCATTCAAATTAGCAAACTACAAAGTTATGGAAATAAGATCTCTGTCTGTCCTACCCTTGTTTCTTTCTAGTTTAAGCCCTATGATTTGTGAGTCTTGCCTGCCTCAGAAATCCTTCTGCTTTAAAAGTATTTACTCCGCTGTTGCTTTTACAGAGAGCTGTAACAGCATCCTGTGGTCTTCAGAGCAAAGCATCATTCACTTGATTCCTTCCTACTTAATTGAGATTACAGCAGTGTGTGTAGGTACTCGTACCAGTTCTGCTGATTCTGTTTCATTCAAGATCTTGGCAGCAAACCAGCCAATCCTGAACTGAATTGCTGTTAAATAACACTACCTTAATTTCTTCTCCCCCTACCCAAAATAAGGAAGTTCATGAGTTCACGCAACAGTAGAAATAAGAAACAGAATCACAGAATCATTCAGGTTGGAAAAGATCTTTGGGATCATTGAGTCCAACCATAAACACTGCTGTACAAGTTCACCCCTAAAGGAGATCCCTCAACACCACATCTAAGTATCTTTTTAACTCATCCACAGGTAGGGAGTCAATCATCACCCTGGGCAGCCCATTCCAGTGCCTGACCACTCTCTCTGTGAAGAATTTCTTCCTGATGTCCAACCTAAACCTACCTTGTCGGAGCTGGAAACAATTCCTCAAGGACTTTCTCAATATCTTTACACAGTATGGCATTCTCTAAATGACCTTAGCAAAGCAGACATGGACAAGACTTGAGCTTAAAATTGCTGAATCTAAAGCTTAGTCATTAAGAAAGAACGTTGTTGACGGATCACTAAAGCTTGTGTTTCTCTGACGGACTTTCAGAAAGCTCGGGTGGAAACTTGTGGAGTCATATTCTTCATCCAAATGCTGTGAAAAGTTTTGGGTCTGTACACTAAGATACAACCACTATGAGAATAGCCTGCTTTGTGAGAGCTTCTCCTAAAGGCGAGTATAGTTCATAAAAGCTGTTTTCCACCATACCTTTCAATGCCATGTTTTGGTCTCGAGCTCGAAGAACATGAAAATGATGTATGTCTAAGGGTTACAGCAACCTTCTGTGTGTTAAATCAGTGTTTCCTTAGATTATGCTCATTAGTTCATCTGTCCCTAAACACATGTATTATTTGGAATATCTGTTCTTAAATTCAAGACATCTTTTGTGCCAGAAGCACAGAACTTCTCAAATGTATTATATTCCCTCCTGTCCCCCCATGACCAAGTTTGGGACTTTACTGCATCAAACACTGAATTTACTGAGATGAAAAGCCAGTGCAATATTGGTCCCGAAATGTAGGTGGTAATGTTATCTTCTCATAGCTACATATATATGTCTCTTGAGGAGACTTCTTTTAGCTTGAGTCTTGGAGACAGGGCTTTTGAGTCAATATTATGCTGTGATAATTCTTTGAAACTTTATTTCTTTATATTAGCACCACTGGACAATATGCTTCTTTGAGTGAAGCACCATCATTTACCAGTAGCTTATACTCAGACTTGTCCCCGTGGCACGATTCAGAAACACATTTTCTATTTACATTTGTCTCTCCCTGCTCTCATTTCACTTCCCAGAGCTTTTCTCCCTATGCTGTAGTAGGCCTGAATTTTGATGAGGCCAAAACACAAAGCGACCATCACGACTGACTTATTTAGATGCACAACTTTTAGCATACTGCTGATTCGGTTACTACATCAGTCAAGTTTCCTGACTACTCTTCCCGAGATCTAGCAGCTCCAGAAGGATTTGGAGAAGCACTACAATAGCCCGGGAGTTGCATTTGTTCTTGCTTTTGCTGCTGCCCAGATCTGATTAGAAGAAACGTTCCTGTTAGCTAATTACTTTCACAGCGCTGACAGATGGCTAAAGGGTGCATGCGCTGGAAAAAGCTGAGAGGAAAAGGGTTAATGTTGCAGATCACCTCGTTCCCTTTTTGTTCAGTCTCCTTTAAAGCTGTCGATTTAATGGAGTGATTTCTGATTGGGGCTGGAACAGTGATTGGAGAATCAGGCCCGTGAGGTTTAGTGACCTTAGGGTGAAGGCACCGCAGGTGTGTGGCTAACAAGGTACTAATTGAGTACCAGGGTGAGGATGAAAGCAATTACAAGCAGTTGGTCAAGAGGCTGCACTGTGCCCCAAAGAGCGGCAAGTGCTGAGCTCTGTGGCTGGAAGGAGAGGCAAGCTGTCTCCTAGCTGGTCTGCTACTGACTCCTGCACCGCGAGTACCTTCTGCAGTAGAAGCAGCCTTCAGCTGGCAGTGCTCCTCGCTCTGCTTCTCAGTCAAACTGCTGAATCTGAGAGAAAAGTTAGACAGTTAATTAACGGGACGTGTCTCAGTGAGTTATGTTTTCTTAAGAGACAAAATCCTGCAGTGGGAGGATACAGGTTCTGCTTTTTCCTTTCTTCTGAAACCTTGAGAAACTTGTGATGCCTTAATTTCTCTTCTCTGTTCCCCACTTCTCTCATTTCATTTTACTTTGTCAGCTCCATGAAACTCCCTCCCTCTTACTCTGTACTGTCAGTATACAAAAGTCCCACCTGCTAAAGCACGATCGCCAAGGTCAGGAGTCCACTACACTTGAAAATCAGCACAGAAAAGGCAAAGTAAAGGTTACAGGAAGGAGCTCAAAGGGTTTTATCCAAACCATGGTTTGTGTAAAGGCATCACTGTCATCAGTAAGGCAGCAGCATGAAGAACTGACCATTTTTTTAACTCTACTGTTACAGACTTTGCTTTTGTTCCTCTGGTAGATGGTTTGATTTTAAAACAGCAGTTTTTTTGCATGGAAAGTAAGAATGTACCTGCTTTGAGGTTGCATTGGTCAGTACATCCCTTGGCTTATACAGCATTTGTATTTAAAATGTTTTTGATGCAAGATTTACATGCCTCCTTCACAATGCAAATTCCTCATCCTTTCCAGGCAGCTGCTCGTCTGTTTATTTTTGCTTTGAACAAAAGATGCAGAATTGGCAGCCTTGTCGCCTGCAAATGTTTACCCTCCAAGTAACTGGGAATAAGGGGTGGGAGTGGGGGGAAAGCAAAACCACAGAGCTACTGTATTAGTGGGGATGCTTTTAAATGTTCCACTACAGTGTTTTGTTGCTGCTTTTTGGTTGAAGTTCGAGCTTTTTTGTTTGCCTTTTTTTTTTATGAGGCATCAGCTGCACTTTATATTACTGCTGAGATGAATGGAAGCTAATAGGAGATGTTCCTGAAGTTTGTTTTCTAATCAGATCAGACCGGATCTTATTAATAAAAGTGACTACTCTAAGCAGAACTGTCTGTGGCTAAATAATCAGTTTTGTTATTGAGAAGTGATTAAATTGCCTAAGGAAAAAATTATAAATAACACCTGGTTTACTAAGACTTAAATTAAGGGTCTTTTTTTCTTCCTAATCAATCCATCCCAAATTGCTTCTCTGATTTATTTATTTATCTACCTTTATCTGTATTTATTTATTTAATTGCAAACATGTTGTTTATTCTGTAATAGACACCTCTGCTGAGCTCTGTATTTCAGACTGCATTGCAAGGAAGACTGATGTCTCCTCCACTGAAGTAGTGGGGAAACCAAGGTTTGGGGAGGGAAGAGGTAACTAGGAGCAACTGTCAAGTGTTTGTTGGTATAAAAGTGAAGTTTAAACTCTGCTGAAGAAAAGAAAACGAGTAAAAAAGAATAATTAATCACTTTGTGCAATGGGCTGCAGGAAGCACATTTTTAAATAATGGGAATATTTGTCCTTTTTTTATTAGCAATATTTGCATTTTTAATAGGAAAAGGAAATCAAGTGATGATTTTCACAGTGTTCCAGTGGCTTAACAAATTACGTCGGTTATCTAGAATTGCTGGAAGATAAGACTTAGGATAATTCGCTTATTACAATTGACTATAGAGAAAGTCTGAACAATTCTCTTTCTTTACTGACTGTAGGCAAAGCCTGAGCTCTTCTTTTCCTGCATTTTGGAAAAGACAGTATTCCAAAGAAATAGACCATAAAGTATATTCTCCTTATTTAGGCCTGGCTTGGCACTTAACTTTGACTCATTTACTAAATCCTTTTGATTCTATCACATGCTGAAGTGTTTTGCTGACACGAGATCATAATTAGGCCCCTGCAACGGTTCCTTTTTGGTCTCTGGTGGAAGTTCTGCCTGAATCAATAGAATGTGAAAATAGGTGGCCTCAAATTCCCATTCTATTTTTCAGCTAATTTTTCCAACTTGAGAACATCCTTCCCCAGTTCAGGCTTGATTGCTTGATTACAACACTGATAGCACTCCACAAAGAATGCTTCATAATTAGCAGTACTGATAAGCAAGAGAGACAACATTAAAATAATAGTTAATGGGCACAGTGCGACAATGTTAATGGGTCAGATTTTATTCTTCCCTCCATGCAGCTGAGAAAAGTTTATTCCTTTTATTTTTCCTACTTAAACTGGTAATTGGAACTGTTAAACTCAGGCATCCAGTACAGAAAATAACCCTACCTTAATTAAGTAGAAAATACTTCATCTAACTTAATAACTTTACAGACCAATTCTCTACCTTCTACGGCAACAAATATAAATTTAAAGAACCTCTATCATGGTTTTATTTACTGTCACTCTAAGGGAACAGGTGAGCGTTGTCACACACTATGAATGTGGTGAAATTCAGGTCCCACAGGAATGAATTCAAGGTCTGACTTTGGTGGTCAGATTCTTTATCAACCAATACGTTTATATATTAGAGGAATTAACTCGATTCCTCGTGTTCATGTATAGAGAAAAGGTCTCTCAAAAGAACATGGTTGTAACTCATCTAGAACTGGATTGAATAAAACCAGCAACTTTCATTTGACTCAGGCGAAGGCTGTAAATGTAAGTGTGCAGGAGTCCAAGACTATGAGGAAACTTTTGGAAATTAAATTTACTATGTTTGGTCTTTTAAAATGGTCTATGCTCTCCAAATCATGTGTAAGCTACTTGTTGAGTGTTGATCTCACAGCAGCATGCATCCCCTGCCTTTGCACACTGCACTCCACACTAGAACTTGTGAGGTAGAAAATAAGAGGCAAGAGAAAAAAAAAATATTGCTATTTTCCTGGTGTGACTAGGTGGTCAGAAGCATTCTTGTGACCCCAGTGTAACTTGCTCTTCCAGAGGTAGTTGAAGGGTCTCTTTAGCTTAGAGAAAATGAGACTAAGGGGTGACCTTTTGAATGTCTATAATTATATGAGGGTTGGCGTCAGGAGGATGGAGCCAGGCTCTGCTCAGTGTCATCTAATGATAGGACAAGGAGCAACAGGTGTGAGCTGGAACAGAGGAGGTTCCACATAAATATGAGAAGAAACTTCTTCCCGGTGAGGGTGACAGAGCACTGGAAGGGACTGCCCATGGGGCTTATGGAATATTCTTCTCTTGAGAAATTTAAACCCACCTGTGCATGTTCCTGTGTGACTGGATTTAGGGGATGCTGCTGTGGTGGAGAGATTGGACTGGATGATCTTTAGAGGTCCCTTCCAATCCCTGACGTTCTGTGATTCTGTGAAGACAGTTTCTAAATACTCATGTTCAAAGTGTTTGGCTTTTTAGTTATTATTTTTCCGCTAGATTTTTATTTCATGTACTTAACCTGCCGGTATTACTTTTAGTTTGTTCTACATTAAAAAGTTTCCCCAGGAAGCCCAGGAGTAAAATCCTCTAAGTGAGATTCTAAACAAAGAATGTGACAAAACTCCCTTTAAATCAACAGCAACAAAGACTGAACAAAGAGTGAAGAACAGGGAGAGGAGGAGAAACATAGTGAGAAAATGTTGTCTTTTCTCTGTAAGTTTTTATTTTAGCATTTAGGTGGTGTTTGGTGGCTTACAGACTTGATCTCAACAGTACTGAACTTTCCCTGAGGCAGGGGGGTTGGAACTGGATGATCCTGTGGTCCCTTCCAGCCCTGACTGATCCTATGATTCTATAGTGACTTACAGTGGGGAAGGTACTTTCATCTTCAAGCCTGTGTTGTAGGTGCTTAGAACTTCTAAAAAACAATATGGATGTGTTCCTGTGTGACTTGATCTGGGTGATCCTGCTGTGGACTAGATGATCTTTCGAGGTCCCTTCCAATCTCTAATGATCCTATGATTCTATGTGGAACCATCCTGACTTTCATGAACAGTGCAATGCAAGACCAAGAGACTTAGTTAATAGAACAATTATTTGTCCACAGTATTAAATATCTGTAATACAGACATTGTGCACTCAAACTAAAAGTTTATGTATATAAACGTAGGTACCTAGGTACATATACATAGCATCTGAACTTTTTGGGAACAGGGAAGAGAGAGGAAGAGGCATGGCAGTGTTTCGTTCCAAAATGAAATACTTCAGTGTTTGGAACTTACATGTAATCACTGGTATTACAGTCCTTCATCACCATGTAACATTCAGGACTACACAGTTCTTATTAACCTGAGGCGCTGAGATGGAATAAAGTGTGTGTGCGTGTGAATTTGCCTCTCATGTTTCCAGAAATTGCCTCCTGTTCTTCAACAAATGGAAGCCTGGCAAGAGTGACACTTCATAGGCAGCTGTTCTGAAGAGGATCAGGATGTTACCACTTCCTCTCAGGCTAGTGGGCACCAAGCGAGTATTTGCAGAGCTCAGTAGGAAAACTGGAGTAATGAGAAATTGTAAATATTCTTCCATTACTGTCTTGAATGCATGGGCAATGGGTGTTGAGTACCCCATGGCATCTGTCAGGAATTGTTTATACCCACAAATGTGGGCACTGCAGTCCTAAAATTTATTTGGGTCAATTTTTCTTTAAGACTGTGAGACTCAAGACGTCAGGGACGCGTAATGGACTGAGGACCATTGGCAGAGCTGCTGTGAGTGGATACAAGCCCTGATCTCTGAAGACATTTGGTTCTCAGTTTTTATTTCAGATTCTTCTGTATGCCCATAAGTCCCACCATTGCAGTAGGACTAAAATGGGATAATGACTCTATTCCAGGGCATTAATGGGCAGAACATGTTTGCAATGTGTTTAGCTGCCATCAATATTAATGCATTCATTTGAGGGGCAATAAATTGATAGAGTGTGGCCTTATAATGCATAAAAATTGCATCAGCTGCAGACCCATAATGGAAAATTCCTCCAAGAATAGAACTACTCAAGGAAGGGGCTTTTATTTGGCACTAAGCACTATTCAGCCCCAGACAAGATCAGTCTTGCAGTCTTCCTTTAGAATTTTAGTGGGACAAAAACTTAGGGCTGTTATGATGTAATAAAAACTTAAAAAATACAAGTGAATAAACTGTCTCTGCTGTTTCAGAGAAGATTATTAGGAGTAATTGCCTTCTGTAATGACCAAGTTAGAAACGAATAAACTATATTTATCCTCAGCTTTATTAGTCTGAGAAAATTACGTTCTAAAAAATACCAACAGTCTATTAGAACAGCTGTATTTCTATTTAAACACCTTCCTTTTCCTCTCACCTCCTGTCAGGAGATGTCAGAACACCCTAGTGAGTGGCCACTTGGACTGTGTCTATAGAAGTAAATTAAGTATTATGGCTCTGTACACTGAGTGTGAATGTTTGCACTGTTGTTGCAGGTATTCCTGGACTGGTTTTCATGTGGATCTGCTGTACCTTCACAAATGATTCCTGTTCAATACTGGTCATTAGCACGGGTTGAAGGGCCAACAGGCAGTTGGAGGTTAGTTGTCTTTTTCTTTGGGCTGGATATGTGAATTATATCTTAAATGAAAGTCATTTTGTGCACTTTTGGTGACTGAAGAACCTCAGGGATTTATTGAATTTATAGGTTTAAAAGTAGCCCCCAAAAACTGACAGGATTAAGTCATTTAGTAGCTGGTAAAAACTCTTCGGTATTTGCATACTTACTCTGAAGATCATATATATGGCATGGCACATTGAAGACCCTATTCATTCATTTATAAATTAACTCACCAAAACACAATTAAATGAATATACAAGACAGGCAGAAGATACACTTTTAAATAGCAAATATCACTCATACCAGGTAACGTCTATTCCAGGCTCTTGAACCTAACATGAACGTTAAGAAAGGACACCTTGGTAGGATGAGAAGAGCTTGATTTGTGCCCCAGAGGGTTCACGAAGACGATGTGACACCAGTGGGTTCAGTCTCTGAATTAACACATTGCCAGTGTGAGTCACGCTGATTTAAAAGACAGGTCTTGCAAGGCATGGTTATAGTTAAACCTACCCCCAAACCCACAAAAATCAGCTCATACAGTGTATTCTGCTAATGGCCAATTTAGCGGTTACTGGCACAGTCCTAACTTACACTGCACAACGATAACAAATAAACAGTATGGACACACACATACACACAACGGAAAAAACAAAATAAAGAAGATATATAGACTCCCCATACTTTTCAGTTGTTCCTTCTCTCCACCAGCAACACCACTGCCATGTCAGAGCTGAGACCTGATCCAGCAAACCAGTTTGACAGAGAGGAGATGCGACACTGCGCAGCCTGCTGAAATAGAGATATAGAGAGACAGATGACAACAGCGTTCTGGTAAGCACCATAGCCCATGGCTCCTCATTATCCTCGTATCTGTAACTATCTCCTGCCCTGGGGTGGGGGGGATGCCTTAGGGTACCTCCACACATATCCCGAGGTAAGATATATCCAGCTAAGACAGAGAGGAAAATGCTGTACATTGTCAGTGCTGAGATCCACTCAGCAAACCTAGGATGTGAGCAGCTTTGCAGTTCATTCTTCCCTTTGGGTCTCTTTTGAAGGGCATAGCCAAGAGAATATAGTTTTTTTCAACTTGGGACAGTTCACAACTAAGCCTCAAGAAGCTGTAGGTATGACAAAAATGCTGAGGAAGATAGTGATGAACCAAATGGCCCTGCAATGTGAAGAGAGAAAGAGGAGACGTGAAACAGCTTTTAGCTGTGAAACAGAAGCCTGAGAAAAGAGCAAAGAGTGTGGAGATTTTCAAAGGATTCCAAGAGGACTAGGAGTCCATTCTCTATCACTGCTCTGGAGGCTACTGCTGCAGCCACTTGATTTCCCACACCATGAGCCCATTACATCCATAGGTGACTTCTGATCACCTACACTAGTCATGGAATCATAGAACCATAGAATCATCAGGGATTGGAAGGGACCTCGAAAGATCATCTAGTCCAATCCCCCTGCCACAGCAGGATCACCCAGACCAAGTCACACAGGAACATATCCAGGTGGGTTTTAAACATCTCCAGAGAAGGAGACTCCACAACCCTGGTCATTTCAACTTTCTTCTTTAACCCATTGCTTTAACATTGGAATACAGTCATTCACTTCTTTCTAAACGTTGGCTGTTGCATCTATTGCAAAAATCAGGGGGATAGCTGAAAAAAAAATGTTTTAAGTAAAGGTTACACGTGATAGAGTGATTCAAAGCTCTAATAATAAGATAAATGTATTTTACCGAGAGGTCATCAATTCAGATTCCACCAAAAATCAGCAATGCTTTGACTTTTATAAAATGTCATTCCAGTTCATATTAGACTAATGGGTAATTTAGGAGCATGAAAGTGACTGCTTAAATCAGGACTGAGGCAGAAGTCCATCTATCAGAAGATAATGGAAGTGGAAAGACGTTTCTAGCCACAACCTCCAAGCCTCTGCACGGGCACAAACCATGTTTTCACCTTCACAAGTTGATAAAGCTGCATCTGAAAATCTTCTCACCTCCCCACTTAAAGAACTGTTGCAGATCTCCATTGCTCAGATAGCGTTCTAATTTTTAACACAAATTTGATTGTGACAAAAGATCTCAACAACCTTCTGCTCACCATGAGCAAAACTTGACTTTAAATTTTACATTCCATGGCCCCAGCTTCATTCACACGAAGTTACCGTTGCCACAATCCTACCACAATGTCAAACAAAGACTAGGGGTATCACGTTATGATGTCAAAATGGAATTGCAAGGAATTTTTATTACTAACTATGGTCACAGCATTTCCAGTATCTAATTGGGATGACACAATGAGGTCCATACAAATCCTCATAGCTGCCCAGGGGGGTTGTGGAGTCTGCTTCTCTGGAGATGTTTAAAACCCATCTGGCCATGTTCCTGTGCAACTTGATCTAGGTGATTCTGCTCTGGCAGGGGGATTGGACTAGATGAACTTTTGAGGTCCTTCCAATCCCTAGTGTTCTGTGATTCTGTGAATACATCTTATACTAAACAACCAAAAGGGTGTAAGATCCACTGAGAGCTAATCTGATGGACCCCGTGCCAACACCATGGTACATCAGTGACAGAATACACTCTGGTGATGCCTGCGGGACATACTTATTTTCCTTCTTTTTACACATCTTAAACCTTGTCTTTGTTGAGTGTCCTCTTCTACATGAAAAGATATTTAAAATCATAACGTTGTTACAGTTTTCTAAATCAAGAGTGCATAAAGACTTCATATTTTTCCACTTGTTAAAACTCTGGTATTCATCAGAACAGCACGAATAACAACATTATCCTCACTGAAGCAGATTATTCTCACTTCTTCTTAAATAATAAATTATATTGATGTAATTTATCCAGAACAAGTGCCATAAATATTTTAACCTAATGCTAATACCAATCAACTGGAATGGTAAATGCAAATGTAAAAGAATATATTTATTATAATTTCCTTGCCTTATAATCCATCTCTTTCATTTTCCAGCACCAGAATTTGCGTGACCTTTCTCTCCTAAGGACAATGATGGAGCAGGATTGCAGGTTCTCTTCCTCCAAGTCCATAGAATGGATGTTCATTGCCATTAGGTCAGTTTTCCCTTCTCTTAGTAGTAAATAATTTGACTGAGCTCCAATAAGTTTTAAATTAATTGTGTGATACAACTTGGTCTAGGTGATCTTGGTCTGACAGGGGGATTGGACTGGATGATCTTTCAAGGTCCCTTCCAGTCCCTGATGTTCTGTGATTCTGTGACATCAAATAAAGAAACAAACCCCAAGTTAGTCCCTTACGCCTACAGAGCATGGCGCTGTAGACGCCAAGACGACCCACCTCAAGTGATCCCAGGGACAAAAGACTTAGTCCTAAGCTTGCAGTTGGTTCCTGCCAAACTTATATGTGCAAGTATCCATGCCCCAGTGTAAATGCCCTCAGCCTTCTTTCCGAGACAAGAGGAGAAGACATCAAGCCACCAAAGTAGCCAAAACATCCTGCTTAGCTGCATCATACCCAGGCATCCAGCAGTAATTAACATTAGGCAATAATTGAAAACTTGACTTAGTTGTGGTAGAGCAAGGGCTGGTAACCTTGTGCCAGCCACTGCGATCACACCAGGAGCCCAAATTAACTGGAGCTCAGCCTTAGTTTCACTGATGCCATGACAAAAACGATCCATGTTACGCTGAAAGAGCCGTTTTTGTACTCATTCATAGGAAGTAATCACACTTTCCCCAAAAGCCTTGGATTTCCCTATAGTCTGAGAAGGCTTCTGTCAACCCTCATGGACACAACGGTAAATGTTATAAAATTCTTAACAAGGGGAGATAAGCAGAAATTCAAAATATAATGTAGATCAGATCTTTTGATCTTGTTTGAGCTGTGATTTGATAAAGGGAATTAAATTCCCATCTCTCACTGACTTTCACTTGGATTTGAGCTCTGGAAGATTCTTTAAAAATCCCAGTGTTTAGTGAAGATTCTCACAGTCACTTTGAGAACCATCTACCTGTGTGTCAAGTGCACTTCAACTGGACTTGAAGGCTGTTAGTCCTCCCCTCCCTGGATCCAGAGGTTCTCCTGTGTGAGCTGCAATGTGGGCTCTTCAATACATTTGGTGCCATGAATAATTAACGTGTCTCCTGCTCTCACCGCTTGATTTCCAGTTATCTGAGCCGTGTGCAGTGCACTGAGCTGGGTTTGTAATTCCTAGACTCAAGTGCAGGTTTCCAGTCTCATCAAATGTAAAAAATAATGGTCTAAGTTTAAAAACAAGGAAGCTGTAAACCTATTTAATATTTCTTTAAAATCCTAGAGCCTCCAGGAAAGAAAACGTGGGTGTTGCCTGTGGAAGAAGAACTAACCCTAATTCTGAGCAGTAATTCATCAGTATCAGAGAATCAATCACTCTGGTCAGAAAAGACCTCTGGGATCTTTGAGTCCAACCATCTACCCTGCCTTACAAGGTCACCCCTAAACCACATCCCTCAACTCCTCATCCAAACCATCTTTAAACACATCCAGGGATGGCCACTCAACCACCAACCTGGGAAGCCCATTCCAGTGCCTGGCCACCCTTTCAGTGAGAAAATCCTTCCTACTATCAAGTCTAAACCTGCCCTGTTGTACCTTGAACCCATTCCATCTTGTTCTATCACTAATTGCTTGTGAGAAGAGACCAGCACCAACCTCTCCACAACGTCCTTT
This sequence comes from Phoeniculus purpureus, assembly GCA_028565055.1. NCBI lineage: Eukaryota > Metazoa > Chordata > Aves > Bucerotiformes > Phoeniculidae > Phoeniculus > Phoeniculus purpureus. The sequence continues at coordinate 3,069,834 of JAOXOE010000874.1, forward strand.
CAGGTAGCTGTAGAGAGTGATAAGGTCTCCTCTCAGCCTCCTCTTCTTCAAGCTCAAAAGCCGCAGCTCTTTCAGTCTTTCCTCATAAGATTTATTCTCCAGCCCTTAGTGGTGGTTATTTTACCATTCCATTTTAAAACGTCTTTAAAAATCATGGCAATAAAAATTTGCCTAAGTTGGCAAATTTATTTAACACAGCCGATTCTACTTAAGTCACGGAAAAGATTGAAAGCACAGTGTTGAGCCCAAGAGTACAAACTTAGTGCATCTAATTTCTTCTTCATTCAACTCACAGAGGATTCTATTTTGTGAAATGCTGATTAACTGCACTTGTGATGTCATTATTGTTTATTGAAGTTATGTTGATATAAACACAACATAAATCCTTCTACTATTTATAATGGCCGTAAATATCTGGACTTCTTTTTTTCTTTTAATTTGCAGCTTATGAATCAGAAAACTTAGACATAACATCCCTCTGATGATAAATACTTAGTACATTTCAGAGGTGTATTTTATTCCTCACATCGTTTTTACTCTCACAGTGACCTATGATGCCCTCTTGTTTTAAAAACCTACATTCATTTCCAGATGAGAGCAGAAAAATGTCTGGAAATAGAAGACAAGGATGAAATAAAATAATAAGTCTTCAATATCCTTCCAAATACTTGAATGTTTTAAATGTTAAATCAACCTTTCCACAGGAATCACAGAACATTAGGGATTGGAGGGGACCTTGAACGATCGTCAAGTCCAATCCCCCTGCCACAGCAGGATCATCTAGACCAAGTCACACAGGAACATATCCAGGCAGGTTTTAAATGTCTCCAGAGAAGGAGTCTCCACAACACTCCTGGGCAGCCTCTTCTGGTGCTCCATCACCCTCACTGGGAAGAAGTTCCTTCTCATATTGATGTGGAGCCTCCTCTGTTCCAGCTTACACCCGTTGCCCCTTGTCCTATCATTATATGCCACTGAGCAGAACTTGGCTCCATCCTCTTGACACCCACCCTTTCCATATTTATAGATATTAATGAGGCCACCCCTCAGTCTCCTTCTCTCCAAGCTGAAGAGACCCAGCTTCCTCAGCCTTTCCTCATCAGGGAGATGTTCTACTCCCTTCATCGTCTTTATGAGTCAATATGAGATGACAGCAAAAGAGAACATATTCTGTCAGTAGCATCTTTGCTGGATTCAAACAGTCCTCAAATGAATCCCATATCCCAGTAGTGGCTACTGTGGCTGAGAATGAAGAGCATGAAATTATTTTTGCATTCTGATGTGTACTGTAGAAACTGGTGATGGGAAATGAGGAAGTCCACATGTGGGAACTCCATGCTGCTTGCAGAAGATTTAGCATTTCCCCTTCTTGGCATTGCAAATCATAACCAAGGGAAGCTTTTTCACCTTTTTTAATTGAAAGAAAAGTTACTGTCTTCACTTAACAGCAAAAACTAAGCTCAAACATGTAGTATGTGGTAGCAGAATGAGGCCTTTCGGTTAAAAATTGTGTTTTTTCTTAAAAGCAGCCTCCTCAAGGAATATTAAGGACATTAAACTACTGTAGAGCAATTCTTTTTCAAACCTTTCTAAGATAATAGCCCACATCTACACTTACGTCTGGTGTATTTTTTTCCCTCCTCTCAAAAATGATTTGTACAATATCGCAAATAGTACGTATTTATTTTCTCTGCAGCACTTTGCTACTTGAAAATTAACTTTGGGGTATCTCAAGGATGCCATGTCATCTTCAGATGCTTAAATTACAGTAATTACAACACCTTCTCATTGCTTGTTACTCTTTGGGGGGCTTTTTTCCTCCCTGTATTTCTGTGTTGTTTACTTGACACAGACTTCCTCATAATACTAAAAGATGCACCTTAGACAGGATAATATACATCACTGTTCCAGCTTTTCCCTACTTGCCAAATACCACTTGGATGCAGTGCTTTTGTTCATTGCAGCTGTGCACCAGATGGATAATTCTTTCCTATCTCCATCACGTTTACTGTTGTAATGAGTAGTGATAGTTCTACCAGATAGCGTTGTCATTTGTCCCTCGAGATGCAAGACTGTTCTTTCCATGCCTGAAGCAACGTGATTGTTCTCTGCAGCGTGGCTGGTAGCATTTAAAATACATAAACTGGCATGTTATTTCAGGAGTTAGTCTGCACAGTTTCTAGTTACAGCTGGCTTTCAGTTTGGGATACTTTCTACTTATAGATTTGTGTGTGTGATCACTGTGGTCATGTCCTGCAGAACTGCTCAAATACTATAGGAGTCCAGCGTAGAGCCACAGAGGTGATGAAGGAAGTAGAGCACCCTCCCTTGTGAGGAAAGTCTGAGGGAGCTGGGTCTCTTTAGTTTGGAGGAGACTGAGGGGTGATCTCATTATTGTTGATAAATATGTGAAGGGTGGGTGTCAGGAGGATGAGCCGGGCTCTTCTCAGTGTCATCTAATGATAGGACAAGGGGCAGTGGGCGTGAGCTGGAACATAGGAAGTTCCACTTAAATATAAGAAGGAACTTCTTCACAGTGAGGGTGACAGAGCACTGGAAGGGGCTGCCCAGGGGGGTTGTGGAGTCTCCTTTAGAAGGTATTGGTGCACACAGTCACAACAACATTTCGCAAAGAGAAATATATTACAGACGTATGGATCCACCTTCGGGACAGCTCAAAATGAAAGACAAGTACATTAGGTGCACAGGCTCTGGGAAGCAGTAGCTGGAAGATGTTGATAGGCAATAGACGGAAGAAGTAGAACACATTTTCCAGACAGTTTTATTAGCTCTCCTGAAAACTCACCGAGGGCATTCATAGGCATAGTATTTATAAAACATTTTCTATTTCCTATGAACAGACAGTCCATTAACCTGTCGGGAACATTTCCTACCCCAAACCTCGCTCTCTGTGACTTTCAAAGGAAATCTTAATAGAAAAGCAAGTTGTTTGGATAAGAATATCCTCCCAAAAAACACTGATAAGAAACACTGACAATGTCAAGGAGAAAGAGCTGCATCAAAGCCAGGAGGGCATCTGCAGAAAGAGCCTGGCAGATGGAACCAGGAAGGAAATTCTATGGAAATGGGCCAAAAAATCTTCCTCTTTGTTGTGATTGAAACTTCAACACCTCTCCACTGGGAGAAGTGCTCAGCTAAGACAGATCTTGAGGAGGATATAGTGTAAACATGAACAGAATCACAGAATCATTCAGGTTGGAAAAGATCCCTGGGATCACTGAGTCCAACAACCATCCCCACTCTACAAGTTCACCCCTAAACCGCATCCCCTCCAACACCACATCTGAGCATCTTTTAAAATCATCTAGGGATGGGGACTCAACCACCACCCTGCGCAGCCCAGTCCAGTACCTGACCACTCTCTCTGAGAAGAATTTCTTCCTGATGTGTAGTCTAAACCTCCCCTGTTGAAGCCTAAAGCCCTTCCCTCTGTTCTGTCTCTAATTACCTGTGAGAAGAGACCAGCAGCAGCATCTCTACAATGTCCTCTCAGATAGTTGTGGAGAGCGATGAGGTCTTCCCTCAGCCTCCTCTTCCTCAAACTAAACAGCCCCAACTCTTTTAATCTCTCCTCATCAGATTTATTCTCCAGGCCCTTCCCCAGCTTTGTTGCCCTCCCCTGCACTTGCTGCAGCACCTTGATGTCTCCCTTTGCAAAATGGACTCCTTTTGCAGATACAGCTTACCCATGGCAGCTGATTCTAATCCTCAGCTAAGCATTCATATTTAAATATTAAATTAGTCTGAGTAACTTATCCATAAGTAAATATTATATATTATTATATATTTTTTTTTTTTCCTACTTCTGCTACCTTTCAGTTGTCTTCATTCCTATGAAGGCCATAAATCTCCTCTGGAGAGAGGTGTTGGGGTTTTTTTCAATTCAAGTAGTACGTTTTCAGACATTTATGATTTAGCCTCCACCTTTCAGGGCTAAAACTTTTGTATTTTAAGCCCTTTTTTCTTTTCTTTCCCCACTGCAATTTGTCCAGCTCTGTTTCTACGACAGCAATTTCATGGACCAAAGCCTTCCTCTGTGGTAAGAGAATGTATGTAACAATTTATATTGAGTTTCCGTCATGTCATACCACTGGCCACATATGAATGCATTTAGGTTTGCAGCACTCCTGTGGTGTAGGGACGTATTGATTTTTCCTTTATTGTAGATTGGGAAACAAAGACTTGAAGCAACAAAGCCTCAGTCAGTCACAGAGGCAAAAGCAGATCCCAGATTTCCAAAAACAAGGCTTGCGCTGTTATTGAAAGGTGATTTTTCTGCCATCAAAATGGTGTTAAACCCACAAGGAACAGTAGCATTAATAGCTGGTGGCTCACAAAGATGTAGGACCAGGGGTACACATGGATATCCTTTCAAGATGGATTCTGTAGTCTAATTCTATAGTCTAAGGTTCTCCTCCTCCTCTCACCTTGAAATGAGACCACATCTGGAACCTTGTGTCCATTTCTGAACTCCTCAGTTCAAGAAGGACACAAAACTCCTTGAGAGAGCACAGTGCAGAGCCACAAAGATGATGAAGGGAGTGGAGCATCTCCCTGATGAGGAAAGGCTGAGAGAGCTGAGTCTCTTGAGCTTGGAAAAAAGGAGACTGTGAGGTGACCACAGTAATGTTGATAAATATGTGAAGGGTGGGTGTCAGGAGGATGGAGCCAGGCTCTGCTCAGTGTCACTTGATGATAGGAAAAGGGGCAATGGGTGTGAGCTGGAACACAGGAGGTTCCACATCAATATGTGAAGGAACTTCTTCACAGTGAGGGTTGCAGAACACTGGAAGAGGCTGCCCAGGGAGGCTGTGGAGTCTCCTTCTCTGGAGACGTTTAAAACCCGGCTGTACATGGTCCTGTGCAACTGGATCTAGGAAGGATCCTGCTTTGGCAGGGGGATTGGACTAGATGATCTTTCAAAGTCCCTTCCAATCTCTTCTGTGATTCTGTGAGTTTGAGAGGAAATCTTAAAATACTTACCACTGAGCTCTTTTAAATGAATTTTTTTTGTGGCATTGCGAATTTCAACCTTTCACCTTTTCCAACTAGCAATTATTTCTGAACCTTTCTTTTCTGTTCTTTATTTCTTCCCCGGAACGGAAGGCCTGCTAACCATGAGCTACAGAAAAGAACACCATTGCGCTCCACACATCTCACAGAACTAAAGAATGACAAGTTGTTTCTAATAGTAACATGATTACCACCGTTTTGGCAGCAAAAAGACTACTTGTACCTGCAGTGAAGCTCATAACTCAAGTCACTTTTAAACGACTGTTGATAAAATGTTTGAAAGTTAATTTCAGTCATTGAGATTCTAAAGTTTAAAAGTCTTTGGGTTTTTGTTTGTTGCTTAATAGACCCCTTAGTGATTCCTCTTGACAGTGCCCCCTGCAAACACTTTTAAGGAAGTTTTACAAGATGTAGGTGAGAAGTCAGAAGCATTTCTGTTAATTTTAAAACTCCTGGGTTATTGTTCTCTTGTAGTTTTCTTCTTAAGAGTTAATGACATCCTGACTGAAAAACTGGGCCACTCAGTTCAAGAAGGACATGGAACTGCTGGAGGGACTCCAGCGTAGAGCAATGAGGATGATGAAGGGAGTGGAACATGTCCCTGATGAGGAAAGGATAAAGGAGATGGGTCTCTTGAGCTTGGGGAAGAGCAGACTGAGGGGTGACTTCATTAATGTCTATAAATATGTGAAGGGTAGGTGTCAGGAGGATGGAGCCAGGCTCTGCTCAGTGTCATCTAGTGATAGACTAGGGGCAATGGGTGTGAGCTGGAACACAGAAGGTTCAATATAAATATGAGAAGGAGCTGCTTCACAGTGAGGGAGATGGAGCACTGGAAGGAGCTGTCCATGGGGGTTGTGGAGTCTCCTTCTCTGGAGACGTTTAAAACCCACCTGGACATGTTCCTGTGCAACTTGGTCTAGGTTATCCTGCTGTGGCAGGGGGATTGAACTGGATGATATTTCAAGGTCTTTTCCAATCTCTGATGATTTAATGATTCTATGAGGGTGACAGAGCACTGGAAGGAGTTGCCCAGGGAGGTTCTGGAGTCTCCTTCTCCAGAGATGTTTAAAACCCTCCTGGATACGTTCTTATGCGAGTAGATCTATGGGATCCTGCTGTGGTGGGGGAATTTGATTAGACCATCTTTCAAGATGCCTTCCAACCCTTAATGTTCTGTGAATTCTAGAGTGCCAAGTCATGACATTTATGTTACCTCAGTGCTAAGGTATGCCTACCCATCCACAGTCTGAAATGCACAGATGAGACAGTACAAATTTGAGTGCCTTTTATTATCTAAAACACGGTGGCGGTTCTACAAGGTATGAAGTGTTCCTGCTATGCTGGAATGTAAATTAATTTAATGGTATCAAATAAAATCACTTATCAAAATTGCTTTCAAAAAATGTCCTCTGCATGATAAGACTTCTCTCTGCAATACATCACAGTAGTATGGGTGTTGTCACTGAGACTCTTGGGAAATCAGTGAGAAAATGGATCACTGAGCTAGGCACTTGCTATAAGCAGATGCTTGTTTATGAGGAAGTATTTCACACTATTCCATGTTTTATTATCATAGGACATTACTTTGAACAGCTATACTCAAAGAACATCATTAGGCTCGCAGAACCAGTCTCCCAAATAAGCAAAATGCCAGGAGGTCATCCTGCTGTGGCAGGGGGATTGGAATAGATGATCTTTCGAGGTCCCTTCCAATCCCTAATGATTCTATGATTCTATGATTAAATCTGCTTCTACAGCCTTTGTATAAATTCTTTCTCACTGCTTCTGCTTATATTGTTCTTCAGCTTTGTGGTCATGGTCATGTTTCTTTGTCCACCAGGACTCTCCTCTGTTTAGTGGTTAGAGAGGTTAACACCTGGCTCTTGGCTCAGTGATTTCTTTTGTTCTGTGTTAGCACCCAGGATGTTTTTACAGCCCCTGGTCCAAGCTGTTTGTACGTCATCTCTTGTTGGCTGGGCTGGTGCTCACCAGAACGGTATCAGTAGTTGCTGACACCACTTTGCATCACTGTCAGTTGTTGATGGAAGTGATCAGAGCTGGCTCAGGCTCCTTCTGAGCATAGACAAAATTTTTTGGCTCAGTGCTGCTGCACAACCCCTGCTTTAGGGATCAGTGGCAGTTTTGAGAGGCATTGCCAAGCACTCTAATTTTCTGTCAACAGTGGTATCAGCTCCCTTCTTCTGCCTTTCTGCTTCTCAGCGATGGTTTCTGTCATCAGATTTCTTGCCTCCTTCAGTGAGATGGGAAAAGGGAGCCCTAAAGTTGCAGGGAGAAGGACAAAATGAATGAACTTGTAGAGGGGCTGATTTGCGGACCACATCTGTGCTGCTGCCTGTTCCTTCCCATTATTTATGTGTTATGCTTAAAGGGGCCTTGATGGGGTGCAAAGTATCTGAGAAGACCTTGATCTAGATGGAGACAGTCCCTCCCATTGCCAGATACCCAGTCTTGCCTCCTGTGCCAGTAATGGGCAAAGTAGTTAAGTTTATAAGCCTCAAAGTTACGAGAGAATTGCTTTTTCTAGAATGAGAAGAAAAAGCCATTCACAGATTTCTATTGGAAATGCTCATACAGTTACATCAGATCCTATAGTTAAGGTTCAAGGGTGTTTTTAGCAAGAACAGAATTTGCACCAGAATTCTGGAAAAGCTGAATGTAATTATGAGGAAAAGCTGAGGGAGCATGGAAAAAAAGGAGACTGAGGGGTGACCCCAGTAATGTTTATACATTTGTGAAAGGTGGGTGTCAGAAGGATGGAGCCAGGCTCTGCTCAGTGGCATCTAGTGATAGGACAAGGGGCAATGGGTGTGAGCTGGAGCACAGGAGGTTCCACATCAGTATGACAAGGAACTTCTTCCCAGTGAGGGTGACAGAGCACTGCAAGGGGCTGCCCAGGGGGGTTGTGGAGTCTGCTTCTCTGAAGATGTTTAAAACCCGCCTGGATGTGTTCCTGTGTGACTTGGTCTAGGTGGTCCTGCTCTGGCAGGGAGACTGGACTAGATGATCTTTTGAGGTCCCTTCCAATCCCTAGTGTACTGTGATTCTGTGATTAAGGGGTCTGAGATTCCTCCTGTCTGTTTTCTATCACAAAGCTGCTGTCAGGGTAAGGCCTGACACAGATGTCTATGCTGGCCTTGGAATAAAACAGGATGGCTCCATCAGTATGTTGGTGGCAGTATATTTACGTAGAATAGCCAACATCACGCAAGTAATTATTTCCAGAGTGGTATTGAGCAAATGGGCATTTAGCAAACCAACAGCTACACAGCCTTCAACACTTACCAATCTGTGTGGCAAGCCAAGAAACTAATTAAAACAGAAAAAAGGAAAAAAAAAATAACTGGAAGTGAGTGTTGGGAGTGACCGGACGTGTCTCTAATAGCAGGCTCCAAAGTCCCTTTCAGACACTTTCCCAAGGTTTCCTGACTTTTTTTTGAAACACCAACCTCTCTCTGTGTCCGTCTAATCAAGAGGAAATGGGCTTTGCATAGCTTTTGTCGCGGCTTGAAAGTGCAAGCTGCAGTTTTACTTGAAATCCAAGGCTGCTCTAAACCAACCGCTTTGTTCTATTGAAGTGTTGCCATTATCCACCCCCCCACCCCGAAATGGGCTTATGCTCACAGCTAAGTAACATCAAGGCTTTACTTCTGCTAACAAGAAGATGAAGCCTAAGCAAATGCAGTTCATAGAAGACATTGCCTTCCTTACAGCAATACTAAGTGCTTGCTTACTCCATGTGTTTTCAAAGTATTGTGGTCCTGCTGTGGCAGGGGGATTGGACTGGATGATCTTTTGAGGTTCCTTCCAATCCCTAATGTTCTGTGATTCTGTCAAATGTCCAGACTCAGCTGAACACTCAAAGAGACTCAGACAGACATGAAACCTTTATTTTTTCATGGATCTACTTAGAGTGCTTATCATCAGGATCTTGGTTTGAAAGCTCTGACCTTAACTTGCTCAGTGTCTATCTCTTTAGAGGTCCCTTCCAATCCCTAATGTTCTGTGATTCTGTGGTATCTTGTGAATCAGGAGCTGAACTGAGTTCATGCTGTTCCTGCACAGGAGGCAGCAAATTCAGCTTGAAGGATATTATTTCTCTAGCACTGGTGGGATTATTTGCTAGGGGCTATTTGGGCAATACCAGTTTATATAGGACATTTCCATTTGGAGGAGACCAGCATTCCATGTGTGGACAGAGGGCACATGGAAATAAGCTCAGCCTCCCTGCACCATGTCAGAATAATAACTTGAAAGAACTTAAGCTATGGAATTAGGTGCAGTGCATCCATCATCAGCTCAGTCCCTTCTCCTCAGCAGCAGTAGAACAGCAGTATTAGGGTCTGTAAACCTTCAGACCCTGGGTTATTTGGGTCAGCATAGTCCTGGGTGACACTACTTCTCCTTTCTCCCTGTCTCTACAGATGTTGTTCATACCAGATTGGACAGATTGCTCTGTATGTAGCTCTCCCAAATAGCAAACACGTTTCTTAGTCTTAGCCAGAGTTAACTGCAACACCTGAAGTAGTAATTGGAACAACTTCTTTGCCTATCCCAATACACCGAGTGCAGTCTGGTCTACTGGAGAAGCCATCACAGGCTATTTAGAGATTATCAGTTCAGCGTTGATAGGGTTAAAGTGACCAGTAACGTCCTGGATGCTTTAGCTCTAACAGCCCATGCACATTTTGCAAAGGTTACTCCAGGATTCCTTGTAAGGTGAGTTAAAGCATTCAGATTTCACATGCTTTGATCTGCAAACCATGTCTGTAATTTTAGGACTCCATTATCCTAAATAAGGTCATAAAATACGCTCAGTTAGAGCTAGAACTTCATTTCATCCAACAAACCAGTGGCAAAGCTTAAACTGCTGATAGGCTTCTGCTACATCCATGAGCTTTCCATCGCTCCCAAGCATTTCCCTTGAGCTTAGAGATTTTCCCACCCCATTGTGCACACCAGGATTGTGCTGAACAGAAGAGGCAGATTTTTTCTGCAGCTGTGCTACTAGCAAAGGGCACGATCAGCATGAACAAAGGATCCCATCACAATAAGGAACAAAGCTTAGTTCTGTAGCTGTTGGGAGGTTTTTTTCAGTCCATGAGACATCCACCTGTAATAGCTATCAGGCTCCACAGAGTGGAGCAGGTTTAATAAAAATCAATAATTCAGCTGCCTTACCTCTTCTGTAGTGCTGGAGTACTGAAGAGTAGTTGTTGGAAATGAGGTTTTCTCAGTTACTGCCAATTTCAAGTCAAAGTAGAGGTTTTCAATGAGGTTTTTGCTGAAGTGCTCAGTGATGTTTCTGATGAACAGCTCTGTGCTGCTTTTCAGCAGATATTCAGGCCCAGGGGTAGCAGCATTTAAAGGGGGGGATGTGCTTCTAGTATCCCATGCAGAAGTGGCTGTATCTTGGAGATCTACAACAAATAAAGTCATTAAAATCAGCTCTGCAGTTTTATAAATGATGCTTTAGATGCCAATAAACATGCCTGATACTACTTGTAGGTACTGTAAGTCCACCTGTCAGTTCTATAGCTTTTTAATAATAAATAATTAGTCTCCCTGAACTTTCATGCCCTTCATTTTAATTACAGTCCCTCAATGACTCTGAAAAGGAAGGTTTCACTTTGTCATTAGCAGCCCAATGTTTTAATTCATAGCTTTTTCTCTTTCTGCAGCCTATCTAACTGCATGTAGTATCAGCTTTCACAGAATCACAGAACGTTAGGGATTGGAAGGGACCTCACAAGATCATCTAGTCCAATCCCCCTGCCACAGCAGGATCACCTAGACCAAGTTGCACAGGAACATATCCAGGCGGGTT